>PVJN01008329.1:0-65582 GCA_004026805.1 Lasiurus borealis
CA
Organism: Lasiurus borealis; assembly: GCA_004026805.1. Taxonomy (NCBI): domain Eukaryota; kingdom Metazoa; phylum Chordata; class Mammalia; order Chiroptera; family Vespertilionidae; genus Lasiurus; species Lasiurus borealis. The sequence continues at coordinate 3 of PVJN01008329.1, forward strand.
TGCAGAGGATGGCAAGTGTGAGAGCTGTGCCCAACCCCGTAATCAACCCCTACCAGCCAGCACCTCCTTCAGGTTACTTCATGGCAGCTATCCCACAGGTACGCTTTTCTGTTTGACCTGCTTTTAGTACGCAGCAGGCATGTATGTAGCTGGTTGCATTGTTTGCTTTTCTTCTTTTGCTGATGTATTTGCTTGCTCTCTACAGACTCAGAACCGTGCTGCATACTATCCTCCTAGCCAAATTGCTCAACTAAGACCAAGTCCTCGCTGGACTGCTCAGGGTGCCAGACCTCATCGTAAGCTTTTCCTTTTCTCTTTAAGGGGATGGGTTATTTGGAATAAAAATATACATGGGCCAATTAACTGTTACATTTCAGTGATATATTAACTTGCTTTTCATAATTTATGGTTGTCAGTGTTCATTTGAGGATTCTAGCATATTTTTTTTTTTCACCCTGGGTCATGCTTTTTGAATTTATTTTTTACTAGAGGCAGGTGTATAAATTAGTGCACTGGTGGGGTCCAGCCAGCCCAGTCCTTCTATAATTTGGTCCCTGGGCTTTTACTATAAGGTGTTTTTAGTCTATTTTTGAAAGTATTAACATATGTCCCCTTTTTTCTCCTATTGGTTTTTTGTTTTGTGTTTTTTTTTTCCTTTTAAAAAAATGTAAAATGCTTCATTCTGAGACAGTGATTTCTATGTTGGTTTGTTTTTCCTTTATAAGTTTGGGGATGGAGCCAACTCTTTTTTTTAACTTTAATGTTTTTATTGATTTTTTTTTTTTTTAATTTTCTTTTTTAGAGAGAGGGGGGAAGGGAGAAAAAGAGAGAAACATTGATTGGTTGCCTTCCACATACACTCCAACCAGGGTTTGAGCCTGTAACCTGGGAATGTTCCCTGACCAGAAGTCAAACTGGTGACCATTCAGTGCATCAGACAATGCTCCACCAGCTGAGCCACACTGTCTAGGGCAGGATCTAATTCTTAATTTCATAACTTCATATTTGGTTGGGCAGTAGTTTTAAAGATTTTGTTACTTGTAAGAGCACTTGGAATGAGGTTAGTGTATGATGTTCAGTATTAGTATTTGTTGTATGAATGAATGTTTACTTACTGATGCTCTGATAAGTCTGGGGAAATTGCAGGTGTGAGACTAAGAGTTATTTATTTTTAGCCTTTTGTTCAAATCTCCGCTCTAAAAGGGCAGCATGAACACTTTCAGTGAGTTCTGCCATGTTAATGTGTGTTCCTCTCTGAATGCAGCATTCCAAAATATGCCCGGTGCTATCCGCCCAGCCGCTCCTAGACCACCATTTAGTACTATGAGACCAGCTTCTTCACAGGTCCCACGAGTCATGTCCACACAGCGTGTTGGTGAGTCTTCACCCCGCCTGTAGAAATCAGTCTCCAGTTTGAAGTGGCAAGATAAACATACAACATACATGTTTTTATTTTTAGCTAACACGTCAACACAGACAATGGGTCCTCGTCCTGCAGCGGCTGCTGCTGCAGCCACTCCTGCTGTCCGCACCGTTCCGCAGTATAAATACGCTGCAGGCGTCCGCAATCCTCAACAGCATCTTAATGCACAGCCACAAGTTACCATGCAGCAGGTATGACTTAGGATTGGTTGCAATCAAATTGAAGACAGCTCTATGATATAGGCGAGCTTAGGCTGTCTAGAACATCTGAATTGTCCCATTACTTGATATTATGTAAAAATAGTCGTATCTGCATGTGCTATAGGAATTAGATAAGCGTTCTGCATTTCCTATTTAATTGGGTGACTTGAGTTTTGTTAGGCATATCTGTAAGGAAAAAAGGGTATAAAATCAAGTTTAGTTTGTGAGGTGTAACTTACCTCTGCCTCCCCCCCCCCTTTTTTTTTTTTTAACTCTGGACCAAGACTGTCATTGCTTATAATAGAAGTCTGGTTCCACAAATACTCCAGATTAAAAAAAAAAAAAAAAGTTAAATATACCACGTGGTCCTAATACTTGAACAAATAAGTGTGTTTCGGGTTTACTCAGCTTTTGTTTGTTCAGATTGCAGTCTATCACTTCGCTGATTTTCCAGTGGTGACTGTCACTTACACTTGCCACTACTTCTGTACTTTAAACTTAGGAATTTTCCTAATTTATTTCTAGCCTGCTGTCCATGTACAAGGTCAGGAGCCTTTGACTGCTTCCATGTTGGCATCTGCCCCTCCTCAAGAGCAAAAGCAAATGTTGGGTAAGTACCTGTCTTACCTAGTCAGTCAGAGACCAGAAAATAGACACAGAAACCTCTTTTGTACCTACTAATACAGATAGATTTATCTGAATTGGCATGAATGATTATGATGGCACAGTTTGTCTGCCTAACTAATTTACAGCGCAGAAAGTTACTAATGTTGCTTTTGGTGGCGAGGGTAATAGGGCATTACACCCCGACTTGTGATGCATTCCCCCCACATTGTTGGAAGAGGGAATTTGAACCAAATGAGGGATAAACTTTGTTTGGCTTTGCCTGAGCATAGATTTAACACTTGAATATAGTAATATAGCTTACACCCATTTATTTGCTATATACAAAAGGTCCTTAAATCCCAGTTTTAATATGGTAGCTGCTTTTAGGATTTCTTTCTTTTTTTAATTGAAGTCTTTGAAATGTTTTTGCCTAGGTGAACGGCTGTTTCCTCTCATTCAAGCCATGCACCCTACTCTTGCTGGTAAAATCACTGGCATGCTGTTGGAGATCGATAATTCAGAACTTCTTCATATGCTTGAGTCTCCAGAATCTCTTCGTTCTAAAGTAATTTCAATTTGTCGTATATCTTAACAACTTAGACTACGAATATTTTAGGGCTTTTTGTAGGAGTTTAATTTCATAGAACATTTTAAAGTGCTAGATATAGGGTGGGCAAAAGTAGGTTTACAGTTGTAAGTACAGGAGACAGATCATTCTACAAACCATGCACTGTTCTAACAGTTCCACAGGTAGTAATTGTAAGCTCTGATAATAGCTGCTGCTATTCCCATGTTATAAATGGGGGGACTAGGAAGTGCGGAGCGTGGTTCACATCGGTCAGTTTAACTCTAGTGTCCACTCTTGCCTAACTGCTGCCTGCTACTTTATTGGAAAAAGATAGTGATATTTGCTGATATTTTTCAATTTTGGAGGATTTTTGGTGAGAGTAAGAAGTACACAAGAGTTCATAGTTCTGGAATAGTGGTGGAATGGAACTCAGAAAGATACGGATAGTAGTTGGCATGTTTTCTGGAACTAATAATTCTTGACACTTTACCGTTGATGACATTGGTATATGGTCAAGTTGAGATCCTTACTCTTTTCAGAGCCACTTTGTTTTCCTTTTCTAGGTTGATGAAGCTGTAGCTGTACTCCAAGCCCACCAAGCTAAAGAGGCTGCCCAGAAAGCAGTGAACAGTGCCACCGGTGTTCCAACTGTCTAAAGTGAGCTTCCCCCCTGCGTGTGTTAAGCCTGCTTCCTCAGTCTTTGTAATAGTAGGAGCCTATTTTGAAACAGCAAAAATTAATTTTACCACCAAATCCAAGTGCATTGGTAGTTTTTCAGAGAAATGGAAATGTAAGAATTAAATTTTACCTGCTACCCTGATATTAACTTGAATTTTCAAAATCAAAGCATGGTTAAACGTTTTATATGGTGAGTTGTGTTAAATGGCCTTGAACAGGGGTTGGCCCTTTGCATGCTTTACGCTCAGGCCTTTCCTAGCTTCTTATGCTTTTTCTTGGGTGGCAGTAGTGATAGTTGCCCTTCGGCCTCTACTATTGCCTTTTATTACTCCCAAGAAATAGTATTTTAATGTAGCTGTTCAGCCAGGACGGAGGTTGGAAAAGCTTTTCTGAAAAGGACCAGATAGGAAACATTTTGGCCCTTGTGTGTGTTGGCAGTAACTCAGTTCTGTTACAGCGTGAAAGCAGCCATAGACATTATGTAAGCTAATGAGTGTGGGTGACTGAATTTGGTACACAGGTTTCATTTGCTACTGACAAGTATACTAGTATTGATCTTCCTTGTTTTGTTGGCTTTGGTTTTATTGAAGTATATTTGATACATAATGATAAAATTTAAAGCACACCATGTTAATTTGACACGTCGTATTGTGATATGATTGATTGCCACTGTAGCGATGGTTAGTGCCTTCATCACTTTACGTAATGAGACTTTTTTAGTGGTTGGAATAATTAAGATCTAGTCTCAGCAAGTTTTATGTTTATAATCTTTTTTCCCTACATTTACAGATTGATCAGGGACCACGAAAAGAAACTCGTGCTTCACCGAAGAAAAATATCTAAACATCGAAAAACAATATTACGGAAAAAAAAAACATTGCAAAATATAAAATAAATAAAAAAAGGAAAGGAAACTTTGGACCTTATGTACCGAGCAAATGCCAGGTCTAGCAAAAATAATGCTAGTCCTAGATTACTTATTGATTTAAAAACAAAAACAAAAAAAACTACAAAAAAATAGTAAAATATAAAAACAAATTAATGTTTTATAGACCCTGGGAAAAAGAATTTTCAGCAAAGTACAAAAATTTAAAGCATTCCTTTCTTTAATTTTGTAATTCTTTACTGTGGAATAGCTCAGAATGTCACTTCTGTTTTAAGTAACAGAATTGATAACTGAGCAAGGAAACGTAATTTGGATTATAAAATTCTTGCTTTAATAAAAATTCCTTAAACAGTGATGGTATGCTATTTTATTTCTCTTGGCTTGTGTAAGTAGCTGATATGTTGGAACTAGCATAAGAACCTCTTGTGACAAAGTTATAGTTCAAATGACCTTAACTTTTTTTTTTTTTTTTGAGATGATGCCAGTTTGACTATTAAGATTTCTAGGCTGAGAGATAATTAACCTTCATTTATATGGTGGAAGTCAAGTAAACAGTTACTCTGTATAGAGGAGTGTGTTTTGGGTATGGTTTTTATATTAAATGTCAAGAATTTTAAGCCTTATTTTTTAAAATATATTAAAATATTGACTTCAAAAAGGAAGGGAGAGGGAGAGATAGAAATAAAAACATCAATGATGAGAATCATTGATCAGTGGCTGCACACCCCCTGCTGGGGATCAAACCCATGACCCAGACATGTGTCCTTGACCAGAATTGAACCATGATTCCTGATTCATAGTTCAACCACTGAGCCACACCAATCAGGCTAGAGAATGGTTTTTAGAAGATCAGGGCCAAGGCTCAAGACATCTGTGAAACAATTCCCCTGGCGATTTAAACGTACTTTTGAGAATGGTTTTAATACCAGCTCTGTTGCCTTTGGGAGTAAATCAGATAAAACCATCCCTGTATCAGCCTCTCTGCATGATGAAGCCTTACAATGCTCTGTGCCTGGAATGCTTTTCATTTGGCTAACTGTTTTGAAGAAACAATTTAAAAAAGCCCATCCCATGGTTTAAGTCAGTATACCCTCTTCCCCCGTAGGCCTTCTAATGACTATTTTGTATTTTGCCTAACCATAGACTTACCCTCTAAGGGGCAGTTGAGGTGAGAAGTATATATCCTATTTTTCAAAATTTGAGAAAAAATGGTTTAAGCTTTGAGGTTTTAAAGGAGCAGACTTGAGTTTGAGATACCTTAGAAGTTATATCTATAAACGTCCCACAGTTGAAGTTTAAAACTATTCTAAAATCTAGAGTTTGCAGGCAGTAGCTTCATATGGTTTTATGTGCTGCAGATAAATCATCTCCACTGTTCTGCAAATACCTTCATTTTCTAATGAAGCAAACTTGCTTGGATTGGAACCAACAAACTAAAGTTTGATCTGGCAGGAATTGATTTAGGAAAAAACTTGCACTCCATTACTCCATTCTCATTGTTTGATTCTGTATTTGCAAATTCATCTCACAAAAGTATGGCTGCTTCTATTGGAAGTTTTAACACTAAGTTGATAGGTGACAATTTTTTTGTGGGTACTAGGTGTAGACTGGCTAATGGAAATTGCTTTTTCAGCTAATGGAATATATCTTGTTTACAGTATTTTGTCATGGATTATACAAGTCATGTACTGCTTAACAATGGGGATGCATTCTGAGAAAATACATGCGTTAGGCAATGTCTTCCTTAACGTGAACATCATAGAATGCCCTTAACACAAATCTACATGGCACTTTTATAGAACTGGCAGCCCGGTGGGTTTGTTTATACCAGCATCACAAAGACATGAGTAACTTGTGCTTAGACGAGGGTGGCTGTGACATCACTGGGCAGTAAGAAGTTTTCAGCTCCATTATAATCGTACTAGAGGCCCAGTGCACAGATTTGTGCACCACTGGTGGGGTCCCTCGGCCTGGCCTGCAGGGATCAGGCAGAAACCAGCTCTCTGACATCTCCCAAGGGTCCCAGATTGCGAGAGGGCAGTTCTCGGGCCATGGCACCCTGGAACGGGCTCCCTCTCTGGTTCAGGGTGTGTCACTCGAAAACCACCACTGCCAAGTGACCACAGCTTGGCAGCTCCTGCATTGTCTGCCCCCTGGTGGTCAATGCGCATGATAACTACTGGCCAGTCGTTCGGCTGGTTGCTTAGGCTTTTATATGGATACATGGGATCTGTTGATGACTAAAATGTCATTCAGTACATGACTGTACTTTGCCTCCCATCAAACTGTAGTTATGTGGCTGGCTTAACACTGGGAATACATGTTGGGGATGTGTTCTGAGAAATGCATCAGTAGCAATTTGTCTTTGTGGGAGCATCATAGTGTGCACTATACAAACCTAGATGGCGGAGCCCACTACACATAACAGCTATATGGTATAACCTGTTACTCCTAGGTTACCACATACACAGGATTTTACTATACTGAATACTGTAGGCTATTGTAACACAATGGTATTTGTGTATCTAAACAGGAAAGATACAGTAAAAACGGCATAAAAGAAAACGGAGTACTTGTACAGGGCACTTAATCACGAATGGAGCTTGCAGGGCTGGAAGCTGCTCTGGGTGAGTCTGAGTGCTTAGTGAATGGAAGACCTAGGACAGTGGTCGGCAAACTCAGTCAACAGCCAAATATCAACAGTACAAAAACAAAAAAATTTTAATGTATTTTATTGATTTTTTTTTCCAGAGAGGAAAGCAGAGGGAGAGAGAAACATCGATGAGAGAAACATTGATCAGCTGCCCCCTGCACACTTCCTATTGGGAATGTGCCTGCAACCAAAGTACATGCCCTTGACCGGAATCGAACCTGGGATCTTTCAGTCCCCAGGCTGACGCTCTATCCACTGAGAGAACCAAATTTTTTAAACTTCTAACACCACTTCTTCAAAATAGACTTGCCCAGGCCGTGGTCTTTGGTGGAAGAGCCACACTCAAAGGGCCAAAGAGCCGCATGTGGCTCACGATCTGTGGTTTGCTGACAACTGGGGCATTACAGTAGACTGACAACACTTGGACTACATGAAATTTATAAACTTTTTTCAATAATTAAACCTAGCTTTACTTAGTTTACTGTAACTTCTTACCTTTGTCTTAATTTTTTGAATCTTTTCTAATACTAAGCTTAAAAACAAACATTATACATCTGTACAAAAATGTTTTCTTTATATCCTTATTCAATACACATTTTTCCTATTAAAATTTAAAAAATATTTTTTAGGCTTCAATAACTAAGGCATAAACACAATTAGCTCAGGCCTGTAGGATCATCACTATCACTGCCTTCTACCTCCATATCTTGTTCCACTGGAAGGTACTTCAGGGGCAATAATACATGGAGCTGTCACCTCCTATGACAACAGTGCCTCCTGAATATTCCTGGAGGACTGCCTGAAGGCTACTCCTGAGGCTGTTACTCTTCAAAACCGTGTCCATGGCGTTTTGCTGGGCTTGTATTTCTGTTGTAAGTATTGTAAGCACGGAGTGCATCCTGAACATTCCTCTCTATTAACGAAAACCTATTAGGTGTTGGGGTCAATGTTTTCAAACTCTATAAGGATCTTCCTGAGATCTGCAAAATCTAATCCCTTCCCTGAGCGTTCTTGGGGGTTCTTAGGCAGTTTCCTTTTTCCTCTTCAGCTGTGTGTTCCTCTTCCAGCCCTAACAACTCACCAGTCAGGTCCTCAGGAACCACCTGCAGGAGCAGTGTCACCCTCATGCACACCCAGAGTTGCTTGCCATTTCAACCACAGCCTTGTGTTTTTCTTTTTTTTATAGATATATTTTTACTGACTTCAGGGAGAGAGAACCATCAATGATCAGAGAGAATCATTGATCGGCTGCCTCCTGCATGCCCCATACTGGGAATCAAGCCCACGACCCTTCAGCCCATAGACCAATGCTCTATCCACTGAGCCAAACCGGCCAGGGCTCAACCACAACTTTGTTGATTTTTGCAATCCTTTGAAGTCCTAGATCAGCGGTTCTCAACCTGTGGGTTACGACCCCTTTGGGGGTCAAAAGACCCTTTCACAGGGGTCGCCTAAGGCCATCGGAAAACACCTTCCCATGGTCTTAGGAACCAACAGACGGCTCCTCTGTCTAGCAAAGTGTAGCAATGTAGTTTACTGTTGTCCTATGAAGACTGTTACCCATGTTACACCACGATTCAAGACAAAATTTCATTTATTTGTCATTAGAAATAAATATTTCACAACATATAATTACACATTGTTTTTATGATTAATCACTATGCTTTAATTATGTTTAATTTGTAACAATGAAATACATCCTGCATATCAGATATTTACATTACAGTTCATAACAGCAAAATTACAGCTATGAAGTAGCAACAGAAATAATTTTATGGTTGGGGTCACCACCACATGAGGAACTATTAAAGGGTGGCGACTTTAGGAAGATTGAGAACCACTGTCCTAGACCAAACTTAAGTGTCTTCCAGATGACATTATATACTTCCTGGTGACATCGCCCCAAGCCTAAGCAAGGTTCCCAGTGCCGTCAGATGTAATCCTTTGAGAATTGCATCACCACTAAAAGGAGAATTCCCGGGATCTTTATCAACAATCAGCAATCAGCAAAATCTTGAAAGGTATGTTACTCTCCGATTTTGCTTGGCATAACAATTCAGCAGAGCATCTCGGAAGAGGAGCTGGGTCATCCACTGTAAGATCCTGGCAATGTGTGTGTGTGATGTGCCTGAAGGCCAGATCACAAAGGGTTTACATTTGTAGCCTGCAACACTGCCCCCAGGCGTTGTTATCCTGTCCTTGAAAAGCCTCGAAACAAAAGGGAAGGTGACTTGGGACTAGAAGGTGGGAAATCCTCGGTGGTTACTCCTCCCCTCGTGGATGAAAGTCCTTTCAGGCATCCATTTCCAGAATAGGGAGTTTTCCTTTATATTGAATACTTGCTCTGCCAAGTAATTTTCCACAGTCAGCTTCTCTAGAGTTTACCAATGTTTTTCTGCTCTCACATCAGCACTGGCAGATTCACCACTTTCGCATTATGTAATAATTCTCAAATTGTTTAAATTCCCTGGAGCTAGCAGTGAATTCAACATCATTGTCTGGTCTAGCCTCTCTTTTCAATATTGTAAGCAGGTTTTGCTTTTGCCATGATCATCTTGGTGCTCAGAGGGATATGCTTCTGTGTGTGGTCTTCAGTCAGGTCATTGCAAGTTTCTCCATGTCTTGTGTAGGCCTTTGAATTTTTGTTAGTCTCCATGCCTTCTAGAAGCAGGTGCTTTAAGTTTCCATCACTTGGTTCTTTTTCTTCAAGATTGTTACTAAGGTGGAATGGCACGTACTGGGCAGAAGAGGAGTAACCATGACTGATTTTTCTACCTTCCTAGTCCTTAATGACTATTTTTCTTTTCAGGGCATTCACTAGACATGCCCTCTTCCTGGCAACATTATTAGTAACTTTTGTACACTGAGGGGCCATGATGAAGAAAACATGAGACTGAATCATTTTGTGCTTGACTTCATCAAGAGACACGGTAAACAAGATGTATGAGGCTCCTGCTGCTATAATAGCATACTGTTGTACAGCAAACTTTTTAATAATTAGACTAGACGCTAAAAATAACGATAAAGCATAGCAAATACATGGGCCAATAACATCATCAGGTATTGATGTACTATATAATTATATACTTTTATATGACTGGCATCATAAGTATTTACACGAGCGTTACCACACACACATTAGTAATGCATTATGTTGTTGCAATGTCTATGATGTTACTAGGCGGTAGGAATTTCTCAGCTTCATTATAGTCTTAAGGAATCACTGTGTATGTGGGGTTTGTGGTTATGCAGCCCGTGACAACTGCGGTCTCCAAACCGTGGTCTGTGAGGTCCGAAAGGTTGGCAGCTGCTGTTTTAGAGAATTCTTTGAAACTTTTTTGTTCTTTTCATGTAAAATCATGGCCCCAGATTAGGCATTTGCAATGAGTGAATGCCTTGGAAGAGGACCTGGATACTTGTGTTTAATGAGTACATTCGCTCTGTTCGCGAGTCCCCCCTTAGCCACAGGGGATATATTACAATACCGCCAGTGGATTCCTGAAACCGTGGATAACATTGAATTTTCCTATTTCCCACTTAAAGGAAGCACTTTACAGCTTCTTTTTGGCATATCCTAATTGCCAGCATTACTACTCCGGCGCTCTGGGACCATTATTAAGTAAAATCAGAGTTACTTGTCACAAACAGTGATACTATGACAGGCAATTTGATAACAGAGATGGCTATTATCCAGCCATCGGGAAGACACTAAAGGATCGACTCCGCCTAAACAAGACCGCGTGAGATTTCATCACACTCCTTCAGAATGGCACACAATTTAAAAGATGAATTGCTTATTTCTCTCTGGGATTTTTCCATTTAATACTTTCAGACCGGTCGGCCGCAGGTAACTGAAACCCTGGGAAGGGACACAGCAGATAAGGGGACTACAGTAACACAGTTCTCGTGGAAAGAGAATCAAGTTGGATTCAAGCTGGAAGCAAATGGGTAGAACTGATCAATCTAATCAATACCATCAAGCATGATAGTCGGATGCACTGCGGTGCTAGGAAACCAAACCTTCGTGAAGACATCCTGGCGTCTTGCAATGAGGACGGGCACGTGTTTGGACGAGGCCAACGCTACGTTAATAAATCTCTAGCTCAATCTAGACGTCATACTGACTCCCTTTCTTCTATAAAGTTCAGTCTAGTTGGTTAGGTTTAAGGGTTCTTAAACATGTACCACTTTGATACATCTCAGATCTTCTCAATCACTTTGTTTAAAGTGTACATACATACATGGCAAGAATTTAAAGGGCAAGCCAATTTCAAATTTTAAGTGCTGTCTTATTCAGCTTTGTATCTGTCCATTATAATCATGGCAAATCGGGGAGGCAGGAAAGATGGTCTTATTGATAAAGGTCGAAAAACATAATTTACTTACTGATTTTGTTAAAATAATATTCCCAGAAAATTTGAAACAATGTGGATGTTCTTTTTTTTTTTCTGTAAAGGAAAGGCTCTTTACATTGGATGTAAAAATATTTGTACTTTTTAAAGATCCCACTAAGATATACTAACTATTGATAAGGTACATATGAGCAGAAGGATTTATGGTTGGTGATGGAGTTTTGTTTTTACTTAACCCCCCTCCAAGTGAAAAAGTATGGTACTTGAAATATTTTGTGATTATTTTCAAATTGCCAAGTGCATGTGCCAGTCTGACATACAAAAGAACTATCAGTCCCACGTAGTTCCCCCCCCCCCCCGCCTTTTTATTGAATGCGTTGAGGTGACACTGGTTAACAAAATTATACAGGTTTCAGGTACACAATTCCACAACAAGCCATCTGTACTCTATGTTGTGTGTTCACCACTCCAAGTCAAATCTCCTTCCATCACCATTTATCCCCTGAAACCCTTCACCTCTCCCCCAGCTCAGTCCCCAAATGTTAATATCGTGCAAACATGGAAATTAATGTAAGGCATTTGGACTAATTTCTAAAGTAACAGCATGAAAAGTTATAAAGTGAAATGAGTCAGATGCTAAACTGTATGCTAGACCTATCTTTTCTACCTTTCTTTAAACGTATTTGTTGAGTAGATCGAATGTTTGCAGTAACCTCAGGTGTTGACGACTATTATTTATAATACCAATTATGATGCACTGATAATTTGGTGGCACCTTAACTATGGTCAACGATGGAAATTCTGAAATAAGCATCTGAGGAGCAAAGCGCATGTTTACTAAGAAGAGACGCAGTCCGTATGAACCTGTATAGAGCAGCAACTCAAGGTGGGGGCATGTGTTGTTTTAAAAAAAAATCACAGAATTTTTTTCTTCACAACGAAAGAAAACCTGTATTTGAATCAATAATTGTAAATGCTAATATTGACCATGTACTACATGTTTACTTACCATGCACCCTATAATCACCCTGTGAGTTTGAATCAATGGTCTATTCAACAAGTGTAGTGACTTGCCCCAAATCACATAGCAAGCGGTGGTGAAGGTGGGATTTGAATCCAGACCTACAGGCTCTACAATTCAGGCTCTCAGGCTCTATGTAACATACCACAACAAGAAAAAAGTGAAGTCCCGTGAAATCTCAGGTACCTGGGCTACCTTCAGTCTGGGGAGGGGGGAGGCGGGCTGGTATTTAAAAGCATACAATAGTAAGTCAAAACATAAAAATGCCTTTCTGGTGTGACATTTTATGGCAGTCAAAATCTAAGAGAAAGTCATTCTTTAGAAGAAGCAGGAGGTCTTTAACCAGGCTAAGCTTAAATTCGAAATCAGAATATTTTCTGAGTGACTCCAGTCCCGTCCTGAGCACCTTTGTTGCAGGGGCAGTGCACCACCAGCAAGGAAGGACATTTCACGGACCAGCTATACTGACATTCAAGAGCAAGGATCCTGGCTCTGGAGTTCAAGGTGGCAGAGCGGGAAGATCCCGAGTTCACCGCCTCTCATTGACACCAAAACTCCAACCTCACATAGACCAGCTCTCTGAGAATGACCTGAAGACCAGCAGGACAGATTTCCTTCAACTGGACATAAAGGCAAAGCTACATTAAACAGGTAGGAGGGTAGAGACTAAGTCTAGTCAGGACCTGCCCTACCTCCCCTCCCCATGTGGTGACTCACAAGTGGGGGGGATACCACAAATGTGGAGGTTGTCTCGGAAGAGTGAGGGGTCTGAGCCCTAGCCTGGGGGACCGGAACCAGGTATAGAGGCCCCCATAACATGGGGCTTACAGTGGGAGGGCCAAAGGGCTGGAATAGCAATATTTATATCGGGCAACATAGAGTTAAAACAAAGGCTATAACAGGAGACGAGGACTCAGTAATCCCACTTTGGAATTGAAAATGAAACACTAATTCTAAAAGATAAATGCAACCTATGTTCCCTGCAGCATATTTGCAATAGCCAAGATATGGAAGCAACTTAGGTGTTCATTAATGAATGAATGGATAAAGAAGGACACACACACACACACACATTCACATACACACACAGGAGTATTAGCCATGAAAAAGAATGAAATCCTGCCATTTATGACAACATGGACGGATCTGGAGAGTATTGTGCTAAGTAACTTAAGTCAGAAAAAGATAAATGCTGTATTTCCCTTTTTTATGTGTGGGGTTTAAAAAACTAAAGTGACACGTAAAACAAATAGACTCAGATACAGAAAAACTAATAGTTGTCAGAGGGTTGGGCAGTGGGGTTATGGATGACAGCCCTTTATGATAAAAATCCTCAGGTTGAGTACTGAAGGAACATACCTCAACATAAAGGCCATATGACACAAGGTCACAGCTAACTTCATAGTCAGTGGTGGGAAATTGAAAACTTTTTCTCTAAGATCAAAAACACTGAAGTTGCAGATATAAAATTAACCTATGGAATTTATTTGTATTTCTGTATATTAATAATGAAACAACTGAAAAAACAAAACTATCCCATTCATAATGAAAAAACAAAACAAAATACACAACCTAGGACTAAGACTGTATAAGAAAAACTATAAGACTTTTTTTTTTTTAAGAAATTGACACAAAAAGGCATTCTGTGTTCATGGATCAGAAGAATTAATATTATTAAAATGTTTTTATTACCCAAAGCTATCTATAGATTCAATCCCTATCAAAATTCCAATGGCATACTTCACAGAAATAGGAAAAAAATATCCTAAAATGTCTATGGAACTACAAAAGACAGCAGCCAAAGCAATCCTGAGGAGGAATAAATTGGAGGCGTCCCACTTGCTGATTTCAAACTATAGTTGATCCTTGAACACCGCAGGGGTTAGGGGCGCACAGTAAGAACTCCATGTAGCAGCCCTCTGCACTCACTGATTCCCAGCTGTGGGTTCAAATGCAGCTGGTGCTCGGCTGGTGTGGGTCAGCCTGTTGAGTGAGGTCCAGTGCACATCCAGTGCACCAGGAGGTTGTCCGTTTGATTCCTGGTCAGGGCGCATGCCTGGGTTGGGAACTTGATCCCCTGTAGTGGGGGTGCGCAGGGGGTGGCTGATGGATGTTTCTCTCTCATCATTTTTTCTCTCTCTTTTCCCCTCTCTCTGAAATCAATGAAAACATGTATTATAAAACACAGTTGATTTTTAAAATCTGTGTATAAGAGGACTCTTGTAGTTCAAGACCACTTTGTTCAAGGGTTAACTGTGTACTACAAAGCTACAGTAATTAAAGCAGTGTGGTCTTGCTTTAAAAATAGACACATAGACCAACAGAATGGAATAGAGAGCCTGCATATACAGTCAACTAATAATATTTAACCAGGGAGCCACGAACATGTCTTCCAACAAGTGGTGCTGGGAAAACTGGATAACACATGCAAAACAAACAAACAAAAAAAAAACAACATGAAATTGGAGCCCCTATCTTACACCCTACACAAAAATCAACTCAACACAGATCAAGGACTTAAGATCTGGTGCCAGAAAACTCCTAGAGGAAACATAAAAAAGCGGTCCTTGGCATTGGTCTTGGCAATGCTTTTTGTAATAGGACACCAAAAGCACAAACAAAAATGTGAAACTCAGTAAATAAAACTACATCAAGTCAAACCGGTTTGGCTCAGTGGATGAAGCGTCGGCCTGCAGACTGAAAGGTCCTGGGTTCGATTCTGGTCAGGGGCATGTACCTTGCTTGCGGGCACATCTCTAGTGTGGGGTGTGCAGGAGGCGACTGATCGATGTCTCTCTCTCATTGATGTTTCTGACTTTCTATCCCTCTCCCTTCCTCTCTGTAAAAAATCAATAAAATATATTAAAAAAAAACACAAAAAACTACATCAAACTTAAAAGTTTCTGTACTGCAAGAGAAACAACCAACAAATGAAAAGGTAACCTACAGCTTGGCCAGGGTGGCTCAATGTTGACCTCTGAACCAAGAGGTCACGGTTCAATATCTGGTCAGGGTACATGCCTAGGTTGCAGGTTCGATCCCAGTTGGGGATGAGGGGGCCTGCAAGAGGCAGTTGATCAATGATTATCATCACTGATGTTTATATTTCTTTCTTGCTCTCCTTTCCTCTCTGAAGTCAATAAAAATATGTTTTAAAAAATATCTGTAATAAAGCAAAAGTAAGTTATAGTACAGGAGAAAACATTTTCAAATCATATCTTGAATAAGGGGTTAATATTCAAAATATATAAGGTACTCAGGTAACTCAATAAAAACAACAACGAAAACCCGATCCAATTTAAAAATGGGCAGAGCAACAAGAATAGAAAAATTTCCAAAGAAGACATTTTTATATGGCCAACAGTTATATGAACAGATGCTCCACATCAGTAATCATCAGGAAATACACATCAAAACCAAAATGAGATGTCACCTCATTCTGGTTGGAATGGCTATTGTAAAATAGAGAAGAGATAAAAAGTCTTGGCTAGGATGTGAAGAAATGGGAACGCTGTACACTGTTGATGGGAATACAATTGTTTTGAGCCACTGTGGAAAATAACACGGAGCTTCGTAAAAAAATTAAAAAAAGATTTACCGTATGACCCGGCAATTTTATGACTGAGCATATGCCCAACAGAAATGAAAACACGAGAGCTGAAAGACACATGCATTCACATGTTAACAGCCATCATCTGAAAACAGCCTGAATAGCAACAGAAACAATCAGCGAATGGACCTCTCTTCTATTTCCTCTTCTAGGAGTGCCTGCCAACAGGTGAATGAATAAAGAAAAGGCAATTATACACACACACACCATGAAGTATTCTTTATCTAATATAGAGACACAAACATAGTCCAAGAAAATAAAGACACAAAGGAATCTGTTCCAAAAGGAAGAACAAAACTTAAGAGAACATCCTTCATGGGATGAGAATACGTGATCTACCTGGTAAAGAGTTCAAGATACAGTGGTACCTCGAGATACAAGTGCGCTAACATACGAGATTTTTGAGATACGAGCCGTTCAGCGAGCAATTTTTGCTTTGAAATACGAGCAACCTTTGAGATAGGAGTAATTGCGTGGATCGGCTGGCTGCACATGACCCACCAGTTTACTGCGATTTGAGCATCTCATAGTTTCCCACGCCTCAAGGTTACGGAACGAATTAAACTCGTATCTCGAGGTACCACTATAATGGTCATAAAGATGCTCACTGAATGCAGAAGAATGGACAAACACACTGAGAACAACAAAGAGATATAAAATATAAAAAAAGTACAACATAGAAGTCACAGGGCTGAAGAATACAGTAATTAAACGGGAAAGCAAACTAAAGAGGTTCAACAATAGACTAGATGAAGCAGAAGAAAGGACCAGAGATTAAAGACAAGGGGGTGGAGCTTTATATCATCAGAGAAGAAGAAAAAAAAATTAAGATAGCTTAAGGGACTTATGAGATAACATCAAGCCAATAAACATTCCCGCTGTAGGGGTATCAAAAGAAGAAAAAGAGAAAGGGGTAGAAAAGTTATTAAGTTTCTGGTCAGGGCACATACCTAGGTTGTGGGTTTGATCCCCAGTCCAGGTGCATGTAGGAGGCAACTGATCGATGTTTCTCTCTCTCTAAGATCAATAAAAAACATATCCTTGGATGAGGATTAAAAAAAAATACTCACACGACCCAGAGCTATCTATTGATTCAATGCAACCCCTCCTAAAATTCCAATGACTTTTTTTTGTACAGCAATAGAAAAATATTGGTCCCAATGTCATTGGACCAAGGCCAGGGATTGAGCCTGCAACCAAGGTATGTGCCCTTGACCAGAATCGAACCCAGGACCCTTCAGTGTGTATTCATACAATGAACTGTCTTGAAGTGTATACTAATACCATTACTTATGACTTTCAACAAACCTACATGTAACTTTTTTCTCTTTAGTCACCTTCTCTCCGGCCTTAGGAAGGATTTTTGCTGTTTGAAGACGTGGATTGCAAGCAGAGTGGCAAAAACATGACAGTGATAACAATCCGGGGTTATCTACCTCAGGATAGAGGAAGGGACTCAGCAGAGTGGAAAAAGCAGGGACCAGAATCAGACTTATCTCTGCACGGGTGTTAAGGGTAGGGACTCAAGGGAGTCTTCTCTCCAGCCTTAATGCTTGCCACACGGTGGGCGTTCAATAAATGCTCGTTGGATGAGTGGTTCAAACATCAAGTACTGTTTTTCCTCAGGTGATGCATTTCTAAAATTAGAAACAAATTACTTGAAAGATGGCATTCCTTTTTTTTTTTTTTACTTTTCACTGAAATAATTCCCAACCTACAGAAACGTTGCAAATATTGCCAATTTTCACATATTTATACTCACTAGGATTTAATATTTTGTCACCTTGGCTCGTTATCAAAAAGACTGTTTAAGAGAAGTTTTAGATTTATTATAACAAAACTAGAGGCCCACAACATTTGTTCACTGGGGGGTGAGGGGGTCTCTCAGCCCATCCTGCGTCCTCTCGCAGCCTGGGACCCCTTGGGGGATGTCTGCCTGCCGGCTTAGGGGAGCTGGCAGAGTCTAGACACAGACTTCCCAGGTTTCAGTCCTAGTGCCATCACTTACTAGCTCTGGATTTCCAGTTCATCGTGGCCACTCGAACTTTCATAAATTAGCGTCCTGATGAAAGGCCTCGCTAGACCTCCATGTCTTCCTGCTAAACGCCAGGGCTGCCTCCCAGGCCGCTGTGAAGATGGAATGGAAATAACACGGGAGAAGTCAGTCCTGGGAACACTGGCCCAGCCACAGCTCCCCGTACGCAGTGGTTCTCATCACGGCGCAGAGCAGCCGAGGACAACGGCACAGCCTCCCTGCAGATGGCCGCGACCCTGACCGTGGACTTGGGCCCAGACAAGCACAAGAAGAAGCACAGAAACTACCAACGTGGGAGCATCACCGATTTACTCGCTACTTTCAGCCCAGTGTTCCCACCAGTTCAGAGAAGACCGCAACCGGCTCTGTTTACTGCTCAACGCCCTTTGCGACAAATGCCCAGGGTTTGTGACAAATGTCACAATGTTTGTGGCACAGTGTCTTCTCTTTCCCCCGAGTTTGGTTTCCCTTCGGGACTCCTTGAAATTCTTCCAACACATTTTTAAAAACAGTCCTTAAAAAAAAAAAAAAAAGAAAAACAAACCCAAAGAGACAACGTACTTGACAGCATTTTGCCCGCTTCCTCTCTGCAGTCAAGCCTGCGGCCGCCACGTCCCTGGACAGGGACCGAGCAAACCTTGGCAAGTCCCCGTCCGTCACTGGATACGCTAAAGGCCACGCTATCGTTTTCTTAGACAAACATCTTGGGCAATTTGGCTGCTTTCACTCGGTCATGAATACAACCGGTTTGCTGAGTACCTGAGGGGACCTTGAAAGACTCGTTCTTGTTATTTTAACCTCCTCGCCAGCTTATCATCCCTGGTCTTTAATTCTGACATATTTGTTAAAGGCTTCCAGGTACCACGGAAAGAAATACCTAAGATAAACAAAGAACTTTTTTTTTTCTTTTCTTCCTGAGACCCGTATCCCCTGGACACGATGGAGAAGCTTTAAGGAATGCCAAGGAGCACGTGAGCGTGTGTCCTTGTGCGTGTTTATGCGAAACTAGGACTCGATGTTCCGTGCGGCCACACTGCCTCCGCTCCTTCTGCCACTTCCCCGTTTGGCTGAGGCTGTTGGAACGAATCCTTCTGCTCTTTAAACCTCTGATTGAAGGTAGAATGACACCTGGTTGGCCGCCGCAGGGACCGGGGAAGTGAGTGAGAAGAGTAACAGTGCCCCCTACAGGTGTGTGCCGCTGGCAGTGAACGGGACCATCTCAGGCACCTTTGTAGCAGCAGCAGGGTAGTGTACCCGGGTGTCTGGCCTGCTGATATATGCACACTAGGGATAAATGATGAAGATCAGCCAGTGTCTCATGAAGGTCAGAGACCTGTCTTAGACCCTCCGTGTTATCTCTGAAGCGGCCTGTGGGAGCTACAGCTGGGTCTGTTCAGCTGGATCTCCCATTTCTTTTTTCCTGCTACTGGGAGCCCTTTTCCTTCAGGAAATTTCTCCTTCATCCAGTGGGCTTGGCAAGCCACAGTCTTCGACCCTGTGGGTAGAGGCGATATTATGATCCAACCAGGTCAGTCTTAGTGCTGCATCCTTTTTGAGCGAGCTAGAAACCCGGGGTCGTCCTGGACCCTAACCTCTCCCTTACCTGCCATATCCAGGCTGTCAGGGGCTCCCAGGGAATTTCTAGATTTCCTTCCTGTCCATCTCTCCTCTCACCCTAATCCCTGCTGCTGTCTGTCTCCTGAACACCTGTATACTGCATGTACCGGTTAATAAGGCGGATTTTGTCAATAGATGGAGTTACACATATGTTGATATATATATATATATATACATATATATATATATGTATATATATATATATATATGCGATTTGATATGCATGCTATTTTGTTGTATTGACAGCAAGCCTCAAAACTTCATATGTCAAATTTTCTGAAGGTGTTAACATCATAGATATTCTTATGCTTAAAAAATGTCGAATTTTGTGCCAAAAAAAAAGAGCATTTGCTGGAAGTTTTAACTTGTTATTTGGAAGAAAAGTGCTGCTGAAAGTGATCATAAACTTCGGGAAGCTTATGATGAACGTGCTCCATCTCAAGATACGTGTGAACGCTGGTCTAAACGCTTTAAAGGTGATGATTCTCGATGTGAAAGAGAAAGAACATCCATGTCAACCAAAAAAAGTGTGAAGACCAACAATTACAAGCCTTATTGGATGAAGATGCGTGTCAAACTCAAAAACAACTTGCAGAAAGATTAAACGTTGCTCAGCAAACAATTTCTGATCGTTTACAAGCAATGGGAAAGATTTGAAAGGAAGGAAAATGGGAGCCACATCAACTGAACAAAAGACAAATGGAAAACGGAAAAGTCATCAGTAAAATGTTGCTCCAACGGCATGAAAGAAGCCTTTTTTGCATCAAATTGTGACTGGTGATGAAAAGTGGATTTATTTTGAGAATCCCAAATGCACCAAGTCATGGGTTGATTCAGGTCAACCATTAACATCGATCGCAAGGCCACATTGCTTCGGAAAGAAGACACTGCTCTGTGTTTGGTGGTGTATTATGAGCTTCTAAAACCAGGTGAAACTGTTAATACTGATTGCTACCAATAACAAATAATCAACTTGAACCACGCTTTGATTGTAAAACCACCAGAATGGGCTAGAAGACACAGAAAAGCAATTTTGCTTCATGATGATGCACTATCACACACTTCTAAACCAGTTAAAGACATTTTAAATGGCCCTGACCGGTTTGGCTCAGTGGATAGTGTCGGTCTGCGGACTGAAGGGTCCCAGGTTTGCTCCGGTCAAGGGTATGTACCTTGGTTTCGGGCACATCCCCGTAGGGGGTATGCAGGAGGCAGCTGATTGATGTTTCTCTTTCATCAATGTTTCTGACTCTTATCCCTCTCCTTCCTCTCTGTAAAAAATCAATAAAATATATTTAAAAAATAAAGACACATGAAATGATCTTGCCTGGGAAGTATTAACTCACCTGCCATATTCACTAGACCACATCTTCATCAACATTTGTTATCACCAACTGAAAACGGCCACTGAAGGATGCCACAGAAGTGATGCAGCAGGATCATTTCATGGTGGCACCCGCTGGCCCTCCAAAAGAAGATGTGACCAGATTTCCTTTACCTCGAGGAGTTCTGCCCTGGAACTTAAACCAGTTCTGTAAATCTTATCTTTGAAGGCGTGTTCTCTCTTCTTGAACTGAAGCCATAGATGTGCTCTGTATCTAGCATCTAAGACAGGTAACCTGACAATAACATGAAAGAATTCAGGTATTTGGTTAAAAGATCAGAAAGCCATGTAAACACGGAGATTTTTTTTGTTGCAGCAGTCTACAGGGGAACATTACACACCAAATCACAATTTGTGGACTTTTCCATTCATCCCCTGAAAATCGCAAACACCTATCCACAGACAAATGACAACTCTGTTATTATCTCAATGGGGATCCTTTCTGGTCTTTAGTAATGTATACACCGCTCCTAACTGGAAGGCTGATCTTTTTGAAAAGGTCAAAGGCAACAAAAACAAAACAAACAAGTGGGACTATATCCAACTAAAAAGCTCCTGCACAGCAAAGGAAAGCATCAACACCGTAAAAAGGCAGCCCACCCAAATGAAGAAAGTGTTTGCAAATTATATGTCTGACAAAGGGTTACCAAGCAAAATATAAAAACAACTCATGCAACCCGGTAGCAAAAAGAACAAAAACAAAAATAAAAAAACAATCCAATTAACAAAATGCGCACAGAGGAGCTGAATACAAATCTTCCTAAAGAAGCCACACAAATGGCCTGCAGGTGCATGAAAAAGGTGCTCAACATCACTAACCCTCATGCAAATGCAAGTCAAAGCCCGGGTCTCAATCAGATTCCTAGTGGGCGATCACAACTTGGGTTTTGTGGAATCTAAAGAAACCAAACCAAACCCCACCTCATGGGTGCAAAGAACACACTGGTGGTTGCTGGAGGTAAGGAGAGGTGGGGTGGGAGAAATGAGTGAAAGGGGTTAAAAAGTACTAACTTCCAGCTATAAAATACATGTCATGGAGATGCCAAGTTACAGCATTATAACTAGAGTTAGTAATATATATTGTTTATTTGAATGTTGCTAAAGGTTCTCATCATAAAACATTTTTGTAACTATGTATGATAGATATTAACTAAACTTATTGTCATGATCATTGTGCAATATTTACAAATATTGAATCATTATGTTGTACACCTAAAACTAATATAATATGATAATTATATCACAATATAAATACATATTAATTTTTTTAAAAAAAGATCTGTCATGCCCTATCCGGTTTGGCTCACTGGATAGAGCGTTGGCCTGTGGACTGAAAGGTCCCAGGTTTGATTCGGGTCAAGGACATGTACCTTGCTTGCGGGCATACCCTAGTAGGAGGTGTGCAGGAGGCAGCTGATCAATGTTTCTCTCTCATCAATGTTTCTAACTCTCTATCCTTCTCCCTTCCTCTCTGTAAAAATAAATTATAAATAAATAAATAAATAAAAAGGTCTGTCACTCAGCCTGAGATTGGGGGGGATAATGGGGGTGGTGGAGATCCTCAAACACTGGAGAAGCTGCCCGTTGCATCAGGATCACCTGGGGAGCTTCTGACACCTGCCCCATTCTCAGGGCCTGATCTTGGAGAACCTGATTCAGTGGGTCTGGGGCAAGAAGTGAGAGAGGAGGTGGCAGAGCCTTCTAAGGCCTAAGACGCGCTCTGTATCTGATATCCAAGTCAGATCACCTGACAATCACATGAAAGAATTCAGGTATTGGGTGAAAAGATCAGAAAGCAATAACTTGAACCTTCTCTCTCACTTCTTGCCCCAGACCCACTGAATCAGGTTCTCCAAGGTCAGGCCCTGAGAATGGGGCAGGTGTCAGAAGCTCCCCAGGTGATCCTGATGCAACGGGCAGCTCCTCCAGTGTTTGAGGATCTCCACCACCTCCATTATTCCCCCCAATCTCAGGCTGAGTGACAGACCTATTTATTTATTTATTTATTTATTTATTTATTTATTTTTAATTTATTTTTACAGAGAGGAAGGGAGAAGGATAGAGAGTTAGAAACTTGATGAGAGAGAAATATTGATCAGCTGCCTCCTACACACCTCCTACTAGGGTATGCCGGCAACCGAGGTACATGCTCTCGATCTGAATCAAGTTATTGATTTTAACATCAAATACCGAGATGATGAAGACAAACCGAACTGAGCTGGGAGAGGAAAGAGGTGAGAGTGAGAGAAGGAAAGAATGGACGGAAACGTGAGGAGTGTTATTTTCGCCGCGGTGGTCACGTGGTCCACGGAGGTAACATTTGTCTAGAGTCCTGACTAAAGAGAGGGATGAATCCACCAAATATCTGGGGCTGAGAGAGCAGCAAAACACAAGACGCTGAGGCAGAAGGCTGCTCGGTCCAGGAAGAAGAGGACGAGGATGCACGGGGTGAAGGAGGGAGGAGGGGGTCGGAGGAGTGGCCTGTGATGCCGCCCAGCACATGTGTGTGTGGACTGGCATCTTCCACTAGAGTTTGAGGTTCAAGTCTCTGTATCCCTAGGCCTGGCCTCAGGCCGTGGAATCTGTCCAAAAGCCTTTCTTAAAAATAAAGGAAAATTAATCATTAACTCCGTGTAGCTCCTCCATCAGCAAATTAGAATATCAGTATCCTAGGCTTAATTTTTCACCCCCTCGTTCCATGCAAACCCCAGCGGGGAGATGTGACATTGATGGAGCTCTCCCGAGGCTTTGTTTTACAAAAATATAGTCTGCAGCCCCCGAGAAGGGACGTCAGACGGGCCACCGATGGGGAAGAACAATGCAAGTCTCTTTCCTGGTACCTCCCAGTAAGTGGCTCTTACTGGAGTCCCGTTATTATGCACAACGGCTCACAGGCCGTCAGGGGTTTCCGAAATTAGCGCTTCGCTGGTGCTTCCTGGGGGCTGAGGGAACAGTCAGCCGGGAGCGGGCTGTCAAACGCGGCCGCCTCCCGCCGTGCGTGTGCACAGCGCGGTCGGGATCCCTGCCAGCGCTAGGTGGGAGCCTTGTCATCATTGCACCATCACTGTCATGGAGAGCGGCTCTGGGCTTTCTTTGGCCATTTCTCTGGCACCTGAAGGACAGCCTTCTTTTCTCTTTTTCCGTGGCAGCCTGGTTTGCCGTGGGTTTGTTTTGTAAGCGCTGCGGGCCGTGGCGGAGAAGGTGCCGGAAGCCCTCTTCCATTCCTTGGGAGTTAGGTTAGTGTGTATTGGTCTTTGCGGGTACCTGTCACGTTAGCCAGTGAAGCTTCCCTGCTGCTTCCATGTAGAAAGCGCTCTCCACTTTTTTTTTTTTTTAAATATTTTTATTGATTTTTTACAGAAAGGAAGGGAGAGGGATAGAAAGTCAGAAACATCGATGAGAGAGAGACATGGATCAGCTGCCTCCTGCACGCCCCACACTGGAGATGTGCCTGCAAGCAACATACATGCCCTTGACCGGAATCGAACCCGGGACCTTTTAGTCCGCAGGCCGACGCTCTATCCACTGAGCCAAACCGGTCTCAGCAGTGCTCTCCACTTTTACTGGGGGACCCCCTCCCCATCTCCAGGAGGCCTCTAGTGGGGCTGGGTAACTTGGAGTCTTGCCTCCCCTGCCTCTTGCCCTCCTTGTCCCCGGTGCCCAGCGCACCAGGCTAGCCGAGAATTTATTCAGTTCTGGTGCTGAATGAATTCATCTCTAGAAATGATCTCTACTCTCTGGACAGCTGAGCCCGGGTTCAGGGCTGGGCCCTGACCCATCCTGGACCATCAGGCTCCTCACTCTGAGCGGACAAATCAACGCTCACTACGAGGGAGCACCTGCCCTCTTCCTCTAAGACGGCGGTTCTTAGAATGAATACTTTTTTTTTTTTATCAGCAATTACAGTGGTACCTCGAGATATGAGTGCCCTAACATACGAGATTTTTGAGATACGAGCCGTCGAGCGAGCGATTTTTGCTTTGAAATACGAGCAACAGTTGAGGTAGGAGTCATCGCGGGGATCGGCCAGCTGCACACGACCCACCAGTTTACCGAGACTCGAGTGTCTCATGGTTTCCCACACCTCAAGGTTATGGAACGAATTAAACTCGTATCTCGAGGTACCACTGTACTCTGTTATTATCCCTTTAATATACTAAAAGGGAATTCAGAGATAATATGTCATTTAAAAAACACACAACTCTCCTAACTCTAATACAAAAGAGAAATAAAGATAGCTTATACAAAGAGCATAACAAAAGTCGTTTCTAATAAATTAATAATGCATCCATATAGAAATACATGGGCATACCTATACTTTACATCATAACATAACCAGATGCTTGCCCCAAACATGTAGAATCACCAGGAGGTGGCAGTGGCAGGCGGAGATGTGTGTAGGTGAGCTGTAGGGTCCCTCCCATACCATTCGTGACCACTGGTGATGTGCTGTCCGAACTAGTGCACGGCCCTTGTTAAAATCTGAAGTGAAAGAGAGTACCGTATTTCCCGGCGTATAAGACAACCCCCAACTTTTCCAGTTAAAATACAGAGTTTGGGATATACTCGCCCTCTAAGATGACACGTGGCGTATAAGATGACCCCAGACTTTTGAGAAGATTTTCTTGGGTTAAAAAGTCATCTTAAAATATGCCAGAACATATGGTACAATTTCCCCGCACTTTATACACAGTAGTATTCATGAATAATTCAATGTAACATTAAGCAACGCATCCAGGGGCCTCCGGTGGTTTTCTCTGGGACAAAGGCCTTGTCCGCCCGCCTTGCTCCAGGTCGCGGGTATCTCCGGGAAAGGAGTTGGTACATTAGCTCCCCTGACTCACAGCCCAACCCGGCACAGGCTGGTCCTGCACAGAATGGCTCACGCCTGGAGTCTATTCCAAACTGTACTCTTTTCTCGCTGAATATCTGGCTTCCCCACGACACCGTCTGAGCACAGGGACCTCCGGCTGGTCCACCACAGGCCAGGGCCAGACACACAGCAGATATCCAGCCACTCTCACCCTGTCTCGGCTGAAGACCAATCCACCTGGCCTGACAAGCGCACTGCCGGAACTGCCAGCTCAACCTTGTGCCGACCACTCCCTCCCCGGAGATGCAGAGAAGCTGGTTGCCTTCAGGCTCCTGTTGATTTACTGGAGTCAAAGTCTGATCGCTGAATCGTCGGACAGGCTCGGCAGGTGGGGCAAACGCAGGCATGTTATTATTTACCAGAGGCTCAATGCATGAAATCAATCTACTGATAGGGTTCCGAGCAGCGGCTGACTGCCGGCCGGGTATCCCTTCCTTCTCCCCCAACCCCCCTCCGGCCAGTTTTGCCCTCTGGTCGAACTTCCAGACGAACTCCCGATCGAGGGGACAGTTTGCACACTTTGCTTTGATTACATAGGATGGAGTGTGCTGGCAATACCCTTCCTTTATCCCCAGCCATGGAGTTTGTGGCTCTCGTTTCTGTTAAAGGAACAAAGTCTTTCTATAAACCGTTACCCAGTAGGGTGATAAGTGGCAGAGAAAGCCCCGCTCTGTTTCAGAGTGGTGAGGCGTGGCTGCAACTCACACAGCATCCTCGCAGCCGACTAACCCATAGTGACAGAAGGCACATCGTGACTGGGGGACAGGGAGAGGCCGGAGGGAAGGCTTATGAAGGGGCAAGAGGAAGCTTTTGTGGGTGATGGATATGTTTACTGCCTTGGTTGTGGTGGTGGTTTTATGTCAAACTTCTCCAATTGTACACTTTAAATATGGGCCGAGTTGTTGTCTGTATGTCAATTATGTCTCAATAAGACTGTTGAGGATAAAAAGAAACATTAGCCATTACTATTACCCCAACCTTGTTAACACACTGCCCCAGATGATCACTACTGCATTATAGTCAACACGATTCTAGTCCTGTTGGTGTTCCCTGGTTAGATAAATCTTTTGATTCTCTCCCACTTATGAAAACTTATCCTATCTAATAAAACAGGAATATGTTAATTGACCCTCACACCGCCACAAAGATGGCAACACCCACAGCCAATAAGGAGGGGATATGCTAAATGACTGTCCCATCCTCAAAGATGGCGGCACCCAGTCCTCTCAGCCCTGCTAGGGTGGCAGGCGTGCAGCAGGCCTGGGGGCACACCTGGCCACTCCTCGTACCTGCCTCCAAAGTCCCCCAGTCCCTTCAGCCCCCCAGCTGCCCAGCATTTCAGATGGCAGCTGCCCAGCCATCCAGAGCCTCCTGAGGCTCAGGTAACCAGGCCAGGCCGAGGCTTGCGCTGCCGGCAGTGGCAGCAGCAGAGGTTTGATGGGGTGTTGCCTTCCCCTGATCCCTGGGTTGCCTCCCACCCCTGAGGGCTCCTGGACTGTGAGAGGGAACAAGCCAGGCTGAGGGACCCCCCTCCAGCGCATGAATTTTCATGCACCGGGCCTCTAGTGATTCTATAACTGACTAGTCTTCTGACCTTAGGCAAGTCTCTGAAACTCTCTGACCCTCAATGTTTTTCACCAGTAATTTAGAAATTATAATAGCAACCTGCATTTCTGGAGTGTGTGAAGGGTGAGTGCTTTAAAACACTGTCAAGTGTTGGGCAAACTTAAGGAGGTGATATATGATTAGGAGTTTCAAATATGTAATATGTCTTCCAGGACTTAGTCTGCCAGCTGAACCTGATACTGAGGACCTCTTAAAGCAGCGTCTTATAAATCTGACTCAGATTTAGGATTTTTATATGCAAACCACTGTTAGCTCATTTTTGCGCTTTATCATCCAGGCCCGTGGAAGGAAGGGATTTAGGGTGATTGAGTCTGAGGGGGATGCAGACCGGGGCACTTGGAGAGGCCAGCCAGGGTTCGCAGGGGTTGCTGGGTAAAAAGGCACTTTCCAGGCAGAAGGCCTGCCACCTGTGGATGCTTCTTCCTTCCTACCCGGGGCCCCTGCCCTCCCATGAGTGAAAGCCCGGTGCTTTCCATGGGTGGTCGGCTGGGGCTGGCTGACCTCATGTGTGAAAAGGATTTCGTCTCCTTGGAGAGAGGGCGATTGCAGGAAACAAGGCATTAGACTTTATTTTGGGCGCTGGAGGGAGTTCATAAACCCCGAGTGAAAAAGACTAGAAAGGCACAAACTAAAATTGTATCAAATGTCCGAAGGTACAAACCCAATCACTAACCGCGGTTACTTTTAGGCCTGGAGTGGGGAAGCTTTTTGCTTTCTTCTCTTGGCTTATCTGGATTTCCTACATTTTCTACAATGAGTGGCTATCCTTTTTTTGTTTGTTTGTTTATTTTTGTTTTAAAAATTAAAAAAAAACATATATATTTTATTGAGTTTTTACAGAGAGAAAGGGAGAGGGACAGAGAGAAACATTGATGAGAGAGAGACATCGATAAGCTGCCTCCTGCACGCCCCCTATTGGGTGATGTGCCCACAACCAAGGTACATGCCCTTGACCGGAATCCAACCTGGGACCTTTCAGTCCGCAGGCCATCACTCTATTCACTGAGCCACACCGGTTTGGGCCTTTTTTTTTTTTTTGCAATAAGAAACCAAAACCAAAATAAAAACAACTAAAAACAAAAAAAAACCCACCGTGCTTCTGGTTTGGAATGGCTACCTTTGTCCCAGAAAGTAAGAAACATTCATGCTACCTCTACCCAGTAACGATAAGCATCAGCTGCAAACAAACAGAAGAATGAAGTGCCCCCGGGTGACCTGCCAGCTCAGACATCCGTCTGGGAGAGCGGGGCCACAGGGCGGTTTCGGGGAGGCCCTGCTGTGCCCCTGGACACACAATGAGCGGGCAGCGAGGTCCCCAAGCCTCTTTCTGTCCTTTATCGCCAGCCCCCGCCCTGTAATCCGCACGTGAATGTAAACTGTTAAATCGACATGTTTTCTGCCCGTACCGCTCAGCTCGGAAGCAATTGTGTTGTACCCGGAACCCCCCAGACCTGTCAGCTAGTGGGGCCAGAGCCGCCCCACCCAGCGAGATGATGCAGCGGTCACCGGTTCTCGCCCTCTTCGCTCAGCGGAGACCTGGCCCCTCTGCAAAGGACCTCTGAGGGGTGGGGACTCCCAGCAGCTCCCACGTCTGCTCGCCCAAGTCCGCTCGGCCGGGCCCCGCTGTCCTGCCTCCTGGCTTCTGCTGATTCCTCTGCAGAACTCAAGGGGTCAAACTGCAAATCCCGGCCGTGGGCTGCAGCCTGTGTAACCGAGGGCCAGATACTCTGTGTCCTCAGAAATCAAGATAAAATACAGAACCGCCACCTGATCTGGCAATGCCACCTCCGGATATGTATTCAAAGGAGGTCACGCTAACTCCGAAAGATAGCTGCACCCCCGTGTTCAGGAGCCAATACATGGGAGCAGCCTTCATGTTCACCAGGGAATGAACTGATAGGAAAATGTGGTCTAGGCATACATGCCATGGAGTGTTTATTCAGCCACAAAAAGAAGGAAATCTTGCCATTTTCAACAACATGGATGGATGTTGAGGGCATTATGCTAAGTGAAGTAAGTCAGGCTGAGAAAGATGAGTACTCTATGATCCCACTTATATGTGGAATCTTAAAAAAAATAAGAATAACTCAAAGAAACAGAGCAGGAGGTGGCGCTCCGAGAGAGAGGGAGAAAGAGAGAGAGAATCAATTAAGAAAAAAATGAGAGACTGTTGAAAGAACTTGGGGTGCTTAGTCCAGAGAACAGAGGGTTTTTGTGACCCCAGCTAACTGGCTGCTGACATCTGTTTAAAACCGGGGCTTTTTGGGGATCAAGAGAGGCCCAAGCCTCTTCCATTTAATGAGGTTCCTGGTGTATTAACGGAAAAAAAAAAAAAAGGAACATTTACACAATCGAAAACTACGTGCTGTAGAAAAAGAAGGAACTCTTACTCTTTGCAACCGCATGGAGGGACCCGGAGAGTATTATGTTAAGCGGAATAAGCCCGTCAAAGCAAGACAAATACCGTGTGATCTCACTAATATGTGGAATCTAATGGACAAAATAAACCGATGAAACAAATGGAACCAGAAGAATGGGCACATGGGACAGACTGGAGGGCAGTGGAGATGCCTGGATAAATGCAGGGATTAGCTAGAGGACATATATGCATACCACATGGATGTGGAAAACAGTGTGACAAAGGCCAAAAGAGGGGGAGTTGGGGAGGAGGAGGGCAGTCTACAATAATGTCAACATTAAACTTTTTAAACAATAATAATTCACACGCCAAAACCGGTACGGCTCAGTGGATAGAGCGTCGGTCTGTGGACTGAAAGGTCCCAGGTTCGATTCCGGTCAAGGGCACATCCCCAGTAGGGGGCGTGCAAGAGGCAGCTGATCCGATGTCTCTCTCTCATCCATGTTTCTAACTCTATATCCCTCTCCCTTCCTCTCTGTAAAAAACCAATAACATATATTAAAAAAAAAGAAAAGAAATTCACACAGCAAACATGGGTTATGTCACCAACCCTGGCTGGGAGGAAAGAGAGAAATAAAATGGACTCACTAGAGTCAAGCTGCTAAATTAGCCAAAGTACTGTAGCGTCAGGCACAAGGAAACCATCCTTTCTTGAACGAGCCCTGGAATGTCAACTTTTGAACTTTCCGGTCCTGCAGCAAAGCCTGGCTATCCATCCTAAAGGAAAGAATGTGCGTGTAGCCAGGCCATCAGACCTTTAAGTATTGCCATCTCAGACCAACCTGGAGGCTGAGCACGCAGGACCCATTTTTCTCACAAACGTGCTATTTATTGTAAGAACCCTCAGCGTTTCTTTTTTCTTAGGGACACCCTGGGGCTTGCCTAGTTGTGCTTTCACTTTGCAAACTCTAAGATGCTTGAAAAAATCTTCATTATACATTTCTAAAAAAGAAGTGTTTTTTTTAAAGAAAAATAGTTAGTAGTTAACAGATACTAGAGCATGGAAATGACAAATACAGTTGACTTTTGACCAGCGAGCTTGGGGTGAGGTGAGGGGTGCTAACCGACCCCACCTCACAGTTGAAAATCCAGGTATAAAGGGCCAGCCCTTTGAATACTTGGATTCCCAACCTCACATCCAAAATACAGGAGACCCTTGAACAAGGAGGGTTTGAACTGCATTGGTTCACTTATGCACGGATTTTAAAAAGCATATATTTTGTTGATTTTTTTACAGAGAGGAAGGGAGAGGAATAGAGAGTTAGAAACATTGATGAGAGAGAAACATCGGTCAGCTGCCTCCTGCACACCCCATACTGGGGATGTGCCCGCAACCAAGGTACATGCCTTTGACTGGAATCGAACCTGGGACCCTTCACTCCATAGGCCAACGCTCTATCCACTGAGCCAAACCGGTTAGGATTTGGATTTATTTTTTTTTAATCCTTGAGTTCTATTTAACAAATGTTAGCACAAACAACTGAACCTAATATAACTGCGGCGGCCACAGAGGAATGACTCAAATCATGCATTTTTGCAGAAAATCATAATTCACAGTGCCCTGCAGGCAGTGTTGGCGGGCGATGGGAGGAAACCGGTTTTCAAGGCCCCGCGACATCTGTAGTCACAGGGTGGGTCTGAACGTGACCTCTGTCTCTGTCTTTCCTGGCGGATCCGTCCTCAGGGGGGCTGGACACTCTCCAGGCCCCAGGTGAGAGCGGGCCCTGGAGGGTGCGCTTGGAGGAGGCGGCGGGTTTCTCTCCGGCTGAGCGCCCCAGAACCCCCAACCTCCAGCAAGTAGCCACCACCTCTGAGATCTGGGGGCTGATGGGAAGTAGCTGATGTTCAGAACATCTGTGCAGCTGGAGCAACCATTTCTAACTTCTCCCCGCTTTCTGAAAGTGGGATAGAAACCCTGCACCTGCGTGCGCCCTAGAGGGATTCTATCTCCCCACCCACTCACCCACGCGCAGTTAATCCCCCTTCCCTCCTCCAACCCCACCCCAAGGAGCCTGCAGACTCCAGGGGGGGACCCCTGGCTGGAGAGAGGCTCTGTCTCCACCCGGAATTCCGTGCCAGGCCCTGCCCAGCACCTGGGAGCCCTGCCCCCGCGCTGGCTGCCCGCGGCGACGGCGAGGGGCTCGGGGCGCGGGGCGGGCCTGCGTGCTCCACCCTCCACCGGTGCGGGGACCTGAGCGGAGGGGGGACCAAGAGGAGGCGCCGCGCCCCGGCCCCACCTGCGCACGTCGGGCACCTGGGGAGACGCGGGAGCAGAGCTCCGCCCCGACGGCGTGGCCAGCGGCTGCGCCCCCCGCCCGGGGCTCAGAGCCGCGGAGCGCACAGGCCGGCCTTCCCCGCAGCGACGCACCCCGGACCCAGGACGCACCGCGGGCCGCGCCATGAAAATGCACTTCTGCATCCCGGTGTCCCAGCAGCGGCCCGACGCGCTGGGCGGCCGCTACACGGTGCGCGGGGGCCGGGCTGGGCTGGGCGGGGGCGGCGGGGGCCGGGGGTGGGGACCCCCGGCTCCCTCCAGGCTGACCGGACGGCGCCTCTGTTTGCAGCTGTACTCCGTGTACCTGGACGGGCTCCTCTTCTGCCGGGTGCGCTACAGCCAGCTGCATCGCTGGAACCAACAGGTGAGCGCGGCCCCGCGGCCCCGGCCCGGTCCCCGGTTCCTGGGCGAAGGCGAGGCACGTGCGCCCCGTGCGCTCTGGGCCCCTAAAGCGGTTCAGGCTCCGGATCTGGTCGGCGGTGCGTGATGGGGCTCAGAACACAGGGAGCCCGCGGGGCCGCTGCCCCTCCCACCTTGCTCTTCTTGTGTCCCCCTTTTTTTAGGAACAACCCCATTTTATTTATTTATTTATTTATTTATTTTAAAATATTTTATTGAATTTTTTACAGAGAGGAAGGGAGAGGAATAAAGAGTTAGAAACATCCATGAGAGAGACACATCGATCAGCTGCCACCTGCACATCTCCTACTGGGGATGTGCCCGCAACCATGATACATGCCCTTGACCAGAATTGAATCTGGGGCCTTTCAGTCCACAGGCCAACGCTCTATCCACTGAGCCAAACTGGTTTCGGCAGAAACAACTCCATTTTAAAGAAACTTTAGATCTTAGGTAGCTATTGGTATTTACTACTACTACTACTACTACTACTACTATTACTATTATTATTATTATTATTAAAATATGTTTTTATTGATTTTGAGAGGAAGGAAGAGAGAGAATCATTGCTTGGCTGCCTCCTGCATGCCCCTCCCACCCCCCACTGGGGATCGAGCCCACAACTGGGCATATGCTCTTGACCGGAATTGATCCTGGGACCCGGGACCCTTCAGTCCACAGGCCAGCACTCTATCCACTGAGCCACACCAGCTAGGGCTGGTATTTATTATTAATGTAAAACAACAGCCATTAGGCAGTTACTGATGCCGGTGAGCTTTGCATGGACTTGCGTGCTTATAATTTTCATGACGGTCCTCTGAGCTCGGGTCATAGCTGGCCCACTTAGCAGATGAGAACACTGGGGCACAGCCACCGTGGCCAAAGTCCTTCTGCTGCTCAGTGTCAGGGGCAGACTTTTATCTTTATAATTGCTTGGACACATTAGATTTATTTTTTTTATTTTTATTTTTTACCAAAGTTGACAAAATAAGTTGTATCAGTAAAACGATTGAGTCAAATGCTTGAGTTCCAAACTGCCAGGCTTGTCTCTATTTTGGAATAACTTGGTAAAATCTGGAGGTTCAGTTAAGACGGAGAGCAGGCCCCGCATTCTACGCGTTCTTCGTCTCCTTTGCCCTCGGCCCCTGCCCTCCACCTCTGGCCTCAGGCAGCCGGGCTCTGCTTTCCGTCTCTGACTCCACGCCAGCTGCTCCTCGGGCTCTTGCGAGGCTGATGGTGCACCCTCAGCATCACCCCGTTTTACGGATAGGAAGGCTGATACCCGGAGCAAGTAAAAGCACAGGCCGCCCAGTCCATGTCAGATAAACAACACACACACTTTTTTGGAATAAGTATGTCCCACGCAATGTTTGGCACATGCTCCACTGGGCATGTTATCTGGTAGTCCTACGTCTGACACTGAAAAGGTGATCTCTCCTCGCCACGTCTCGTCTAGATTTCATTCCTCCTATTCTATAGAAGATGTGAAATAGCTCAGGGCTTTTAATCTGATTTAATACGCAGCACTATAAAGAAGGGAACAATATAAAAGCCCCATTGGTGTGTGTGTGTGTGTGTGTGTGTGTATTTTCAGTTGGTTTTCTGGAAGTTCTGCATCTTCAAAGAATAGAAACTTTGTCTTCAGAATTAACTGACTTAGCCGAAACCACTTTGGCTCAGTGGATAGAGTGTCAGCCTGTGGACTGAAGGGTCCCAGGTTTGGTTCTGGTCAAGGGCATGAACCTTGGTTGCAGGCACATCCCCAGTAGGAGGTGTGCAGGAGGCAGTTGAGTGATGTTTCTCTCTATCCCTCTCCCTTCTTCTCTGTAAAAAATAAATAAAATATAGAAGAATTAACTGACTTAAGTACTTAAGAACTGTTTACTGAGTTCCATTAGATGCCAGGAACTGTGTTGGATTAAGTGAAGACTGACGTGAGCACATGAGATTTTTGGCTTTAAGAACTGGGTTTCACCCATTTTTGCTCAGCAGTTAGATCACCGGCCTATGGACCGAAGGGTCCCGGGTTCTATTCCATTCAAAGGCATGTACCTGGGTTGTAGGCTCGATCCCTGGCCCAGATTGGGACACATGTCGGAGGCAACCAATCAGTGTGCCTCTCTCACATCAATGTTTCTCTCCCTCTGTCTTTCCCCAACCTTTCCACTCTTCCTAAAAATCAATGGAAAATATATCCTTGGGTGAGCATTAACAACAACAACAGAAAAGAAGAATACAGTGGTACCTCGAGATACGAGTTTAATTCGTTCCATAACCTTGAGGTGTGGGAAACTATGAGACGCTCGAGTCACGGTAAACTGGTGGGTCGTATGCAGCTGGCCGATCCGCATGATTACTCCTATTTCAAATGTTGCTCGTATTTCAAAGCAAAAATCGCTCGCTCCACGGCTCGTATCTCAAAAATCTCGTATGTTAGGGCACTCGTATCTCGAGGTACCACTGTAATTGGGTTTCTGTTTTGCCAACTGGGTAACTCTGAGGTTGAGAAGCACCTGGCTCAGGTGAGCTGGCCCCTGCTCCTTCCCTGCTGAGCGGCGCGGGGGCTGGCACAGTCAGCTGAACCTGGGGAGGTGGTGATGTTTCCAAGAGGTAGGCTGTGACTGAGCCCTTCTGAGACATCACAGCCCTGCCCCCGAGGGAGGCTCCCCCAGGCCTGGCAGCTTGCCCTCTGCTGATGGCTGCTGGCCCTCTCTCTGCCGTGTGCACTGCCTGGCTTCTTCTGTGTGTTCCGTGAAAACACTCACACCTATAAAGAATGTTTGTGAAAGTTCATTTGAGCCAAACTGTCCGCAATGGCCGAGAGGCAGAACCTCAGCAGATTAAGACAGTGCTCCAGAGAAAGGCAGTTTCTCATCTGTTTTTAAACAGCAATCCAAGGAAGGGATGTAGGGGGGTTTCATGAAATCCACTGGTGATAGACTAGAGAGGGTGGAGAAAGCAAAGCAGGGAGGTGGGAGGGACCTCTAGGAATGGATAAAAAGTAAAGGTGGGTGCAGGAGAGACAACAGTCAACATGAAAACAATGAAGGAACTTTTTTAAAAAATATATTTTATTGATTTTTTACAGAAAGGAAGGGAGAGGGATAGAGAGTTAGAAACATCGATGAGAGAGAGACATCGATCAGCCGCCTCCTGCACGCCCCCTACTGGGGATGTGCCTGCAACCAAGATACATGCCCTTGACCAGAATAGAACCAGGGACCTTTCAGTCTGCAAGCTGACGCTCTCTCCACTGAGCTAAACCGGTTTTGGCACAATGAAGGAATTTGTGGCATCGGTCCTGGTGTCCAGGCACATTAGATTGTGCCCTAAAGGTTCCGGAAAAAGGGAAGTTACACATTACCCAGATATTTCAAGGATATGTTATCATAGATGCAAAAAGACAGATAGGCACTGTTAAGGTAAAGGTTGACCTTGTCGGTGAAGATACCGGACTAAGAGGTGACTACCCACCACAACTGCTTTTAAAGTTTAATTTCAGGCCATCCTTGGTGGTGACTTTAGGTCTCTGAGTGTGCAAGACCGCCATGCAGGCCTTCCCTGAGCTTGTCAGGTTGGCATGTGGCCCCTTTTGTCCACATGTACCTTTAAAAAAACATTATATTTATTGTTGAAAGTTTTATAGACTCCCCTTTGTTCTTCTGAGTCTTTAGATGAATAAAGTTAGTGTGATTTTGAATGAAATCTGTGAAGAAAACATGTAGCTGGTTCATTTTGCCAAGTGTAGATGGTCCATGTGATTCTGAACTCTATGGAAGGTGCTGGCCTCTTTGCAAACCTTCTGCCAGCATCAGACATGGCGGTGGGGACAAGCTGTGGACACTTGCAAAAAATCCTTCAGTGGAGAGGAGGGTTGCGCAAGAGGGTAGGCCCTGGTTCGGTCTTCCTGCCTGGTGCCAGCCAGCCTGGCTGCCCCCCTCCCCTGCTATGAAACATTCCATTCGCAGCAGGCTGGCCCGTTCACTGCCTCTGCCCAGCCCACTTCCCCTCCTCAGACGACCTCTGCTTCGGCCCACTAGCCAGGGGCCAGCCCTTTCCCAAGGCCCACCTCAGGTTGGCAGGGGAGCAGTTAGGCATCGATCAGGCCGGCAGGGGAATAGTTAGGGGGTGATCAGGAGGCAGGCAGAAGTGGTTGGGGGCAAATAGGCAGGCAGGAAGGCGAGCATTTGGGAACCAGCAGTCCTAGATTGTGAGAGGGATGTCCGAGTAGGATTGGGCCTAAATGGGCAGTTGGACATCCCTCTAAGGGGTCCCAAATTGGAGAGGTTGCAGGCTGGATTGAGGGACACATCCCCCCAAGCACAAATTTTGTGCACCGGGCCTCTAGTCCTATATAATAAAAGCCTAATATGCTAAGTGTCTGGTTGTCTGGTCAGTCGTTTAACCAATCAAAGTGTAATATGCTAATGATTTGCTAAGGCTACTCAACAGCTTGCTATAACATGCACTGACCACAGGGGGAAGATGGTAGATTAGCTTGCTGCTGGGGTCTGGCTGATCAGGACTGAGCAAGACGGGTCTGACATGCCCTGGAGTACTCCTGCGTTCCCACCCCAGCTGGCCAACCTCCCTCATCCTTCCCCAGCCCCAATCGTACACCATGGGGTCCCTCGGCCTGGCCTGTGCCCTCTCGCAATCTGGAACACCTCGTGGGATGTTGGAAAGCCAGTTTCAGCCCGATCCTGCAGGCCAGGCAGAGGGACCCTCCTGCACCAGGCCTCTAGTATTTAAATAAAGGAATGAATGAAGGCTGTGGGCATGCATACCCAGCACAGAATCCTACTTTGGTAGATTCTCACTAGGGATTTGGGGAAGGAGAAAGAAAATGAGGGGGAGAGAAGGAAAAGGGAGTGAAAAGACAGAGTACAAATTCACCGCTCATCAGCTTGTAGCGCCTGGGTTTCAGTCACTTTATCTCCCCGAGTTTCAGGTTACCTCCTCTTGTCAAGTAATGTCAAGGTGGAGGAATGTTGTCAGGTGCCCTCATCGAGGTGAAGGATGTGTTAATGGTGATGATGATCATCTAACTCAGGACGATATACAAGCTTCAAGCTGATGGTCTTTGGTATCAGATGCCGCAGCCCAGATTGCTTTGAGCTTTGGCTCTTGATCCCAAGAATCTGGGATTTTTGTGATAAGGGGTCTCGGAGAAGTGGGATGAATGAGTCAGCATTAGAAACAAAGACATAGAAAGGCCACTGTTTGTGTCTGCGCAATGGAGAAACGGGGGCAAGAGATTGTGCTGGGATTAAAGTACATACATATTACCTGGCCCTCGCTGGCTTGGCTCAGTGTATAGAGCATCGGCCTGCAGACTGAAGGGTCCTAGATTCAATTCCTGCCAAAGGCACATGCCCAGGTTGCGGGCTCAAGTCCCCATTAGGGGAGCCGTGCAGGAGGCAGCCAATCAATGATTCTCTCTCATTACGTATTTTTTAAAAAATATATATTTTATTGATTTTTCACAGAGAGGAAGGGAGAGGGATAGAAAGTCAGAAACATCAATGAGAGAGAGACATCCATCAGCTGCCTCCTGCACGCCCCCTACTGGAGTTGTACACGCAAGCAAGGTACATGCCCTTGACCGGAATCGAACCTGGGACCTTTTGGTCCGCAGGCCAATGCTCTATCTACTGAGCCAAACCGGTCTCGGCTCTCTCTCATTATTGATGTTTCACTCTCCCTCTCTCTTCCTCTCTGAAATCCATTAAAAAATATATATTTTAAAGTACATATTATCTGAGCATTGTCTTTAAAAAAAATGTGTCTTAATATAAGAACAGAAGAAGTATGTTTTCCTTTTGTTCTCTTGAAATAACTTTTTGAAACACAGGCTAAACGATCGGACCAGGTAGTTCTTTCTCAAGATGCTGCTGGTTTCGTACCTAAACTGCGTGCTGTCTGATGATCAGAAGGAAAAGCTCTATTCCCATAGAGTTGGAGAACTTGTGTGTTGCCGAGTGACTTTTGGCAGACTTACCATGTATGTTTATCTGCCCCCTTCCAGCGGTATCAGGGAAGGGAGGGGAGGGATTCTTTGAAAGTCAGCTCAGGCTGTAAAACCTGCTGGGAGAGTCTGTGCTCGGTGATGGGCACTGGAACCTGAATTATTGCTGACTTTCTCCCCAGATCTTGGCCTGAGGGTGGAGGCTTGTGCAAAATGCTCTCTTGGAGATGCTTCCCCCAGGCACCCCTGCTGTGATCCCAAGCAATTGGGGAGCAGCTGCGACATTTGTGAACATGTGGAAGACGATCGCCTTTTAAAGACCACTTAACAGTTAATAAAGAGTAATAATGGCATGCAAAGAAGACAGGGTTCTGCTTCTATTTAGTGGAACTAGCAGAGATGCTGGGGGTGGCGGGGGGAAGGGGAATGGGTATAAATCGCAGGAAGTTTGAGTTGCCCCGTGGGGCAGGTGCCTGTGGACAGTCTCTGGCCTGGCAGGAAAATGTCCTTGAGTGGAAAAGAAGCAGAACTTTATACTGCCAGGTTTAGAAGGAAGTTTGCAAACTTAAATGGCTACAGGAGTCAGACTGGTAATTTCAGTGAGAGGCACCGATCAGGTGAGAGGCAAGGGGTGGGTGGGAACTGCCTAGTCTCTGAAGGGGATGGTTGCTTAAGATAGTGGTCGGCAAACTCATGAGTCAGCAGAGCCAAATATCAACAGTGCAACGATTGAAATTTCTTTGGAGAGCCAAATTTTTTAAACTTAAATTTCTTCTTTATATATATACATATATATATATACATATATACGTATATACATATATGTATATATATATATATATACATATATACATATACATATATATATATATATATATATATATATAATTGATTTTTCACAAAGAGGAAGAGAGCGGGACAGAGAGCTAGAAATATCGATGAGAAACATCAATCAGCTGCCTCTTGCACACTCCCCACTGGGGATGCGCCCCCAACCAAGGTACATACCCTTGACCGGAATCGAACCTGGGACCCTTTAGTCCACAGGCCGACGCTCTATCCACTGAGCCACACCGGTTTCAGTTAAACTTAAATTTCTTCTAATGCCACTTAGACTCCCCAGGCCACACTCCAGGGGTCAAAGAGCCACATATGGCTCACGAGCCGCGGTTTGCCGATCACTGGCTTAAGAGAATGGGAACCCAGTGATTCCAGATTTCCAGAGAAGCCAGAATTCAAGTTTGTTCAAAATGAACTTGAATTCTCTAGACCAGCTGTGGATTTACAGAAGAATCGCAAAGATAGTACAGAATTTGTAGATGCCCTGCCCCCGGTTTTCCCTCTTGTTTTCCAGTATGGTGCCTTTGTTACAGTTAATGAACCAGTGCTGCTATAACATTACTAACTGGAGTCTATAATTTATTTATCAGACTCCCGTGTTCACCTGTCCTCTTTCTGTCCCACGACCCCGTCCAGGACACTCCTTACATTGGTTGTCACGTCTCCTTAGGCTCCTCTGACCTGTGACAGTGCCTTAGGTTTCATGGTCGTGAATGACCTGGATGTTTGGAGGCGTGCTGGTCAGGCATTGTGTGGCCTGTCCTTCTCTTGGAGTCTGATGTTGTCACCTGCCTACACTGCGGTGCTGTGTTTTGGGGAGACAGACCACAGAGTGGAGGGCCCTTGTCATCACATCCTATAAAGGGCGGCCGCTATCCATGGACTTATCACTGTGCGGGTTAACTTTGATCTCCCGGCTGAGGTAGCGATTGGCAGGGTTGGCCACTTCAAAGTGACTCTTTTATCTCCCCTTCCATATGTATTTTTGGAAGGAAGTCATTGTGTGTAACCCACGCTTAGCGTTGGGAGTTACACTCTTTCTCCTGGTGGGATGAATGTCTGCATACATTATTTGAGATTCTTCTGAATGGGAGATTTGTCTATTCTCTCTTATTTATTTACTAGAGGCCCGGTGCATGAAATTCATGCACGGGGGTGTGTGTCCCTCAGACCAGCCTGCACCCTCTCCAATCTGGGATTTCTCAAGGAATGTCCCGCTGCCCAGGAGGATTGGGCCTAAGTGGGCAGCTGGACATCCCTCTCACAATCCAGGACTGCTGGCTCCCAACTGCTCACCTGCCTGCCTTCCTGAATGCCCCTAACCACTTCTGCCTGCCAGCCTGATCACCCCCTAACCACTCCCCTGCCAGCCTGATTGATGCCTAACTGCTCCCTTGCCAGCCTGATTTCCCCCAACTGAACTCCCCTGTAGGCCTGGTCAATCCTAACTGCCCTCCCGTGCAGGCCTGATCGCCCCCAACTGAACTAACTCTTCTGTAGGCCTGGTCCCCCGCAACTGCTCTTCCCTGCAGGCCTGGGTACCCCCCAACTGCCCTTTCCTGCAGGCCCAGTTGCCCCCAACTTCCCTCTTCTGCTGGCCTGGTCACTCCTAACTGCCCTCCCCTGCTGGCCATCTTGTGGCGGTCATCTTGTGTCCACATAGGGGCAGCCATCTTGTGTGTTGGAGTGATGGTCAATTTGCCTATTACTCTTTTATTAGCTAGGATTTGTTTGTTTATTTATTTCTTCCATCATTTATACTTGTATGGACTCCTGGATGGTGACTTTATTCTTTGGGCTGTACTTCAATACGGCTTTATTTTGTTGTTCAACTTGTTCCAGCTTCAGCCCATGGGAATTCTTTCAGTTTGCTCCTATGTCCCTTTGATATACCCCTATTGCTGATTTTTTTTTTCCTGAGGGACTTCCCTATTTTCTGGTACAACAAGATGCTTCAGACTCATCTTGCATTTTTCCTGACTCAAAAACACACGTAGTGCCCAGATCGGCCATTTCTCCATGGAGCGCTGGTAGCTTTTATTGGAGAACAGTATTAGAAACCCTGATCCGGGCACTACGTGTGTTTTTTGCCACTGCGATGTTTTTTCTAGGCCTCAGCTGACAAAGTGAGGAATGCACGTGTGTATAGCACAACTCTAGATAGTTCAATATGTAACCGTCTGTCTCTCTATTAAATCAAACATGAGTTCAGACCAGTATCTCCAACTACAATCCGTTACCACATGGACCTGATTTTCTGGAAATTCCCACTCCAGCCATTAGAAACCCAATTCCCACCACCTTCCATCTATTCACTCACTTGTTTGATTCCACCCACACATAGAGCGGTATTAGAATGAACTTCTACCCCGTGGCAAACAGCTTTATCAACTAGAGTCCTTCTGCACCCTTTCTTTTGCCTGAGGTTTCACAGGCTCCACTCATTTGCAAAGTTGCTTAGGTTGGTACCTTTTCTCCTTTGTTGCCATATTTCATACATTTGTAATATAGTTAAATTATTTTGTTATATTCTGCATTTCATCAGGGTTTTTCCCCCATCTCTTAAATGATTATATATATATATATATATATACATATATATATATATATATGTATATATATATATATAAAATTTTTTAAATTTTTTCAGAGAGGAAGGGAGAGGGAGAGAGAGAAACATCAATGATGAGAGAGAATCATTAATTGGCTGCTTCCTACATGCCCTCTCACTGGGGATCGAGATCACAACCTGAGCATGTGCCCTTGACCAGAATTGAACCCAGGACCCTTTAATCCACAGGCCAGTGCTCTATCCACTGAGCCAAACTGTCTAGTGCTTAAAGTTTTCTGGTAGCCTGATTTCAAAAGCATAAAAGAAAACATGAACTTAATTTTAATAACATATCTTATTTTTAATCCAGTATATTAAAAATATTATCATTTTAACATGGAATCAGTATAAAATTATTAGCGTGATATTTTACATTCTCTTTCCTGAGACTGAGTCTTTGTAGTCTGGGTTGTGTTTTTACACTTACGGCGCATTTCAGCTCTGACCAGCCACGTTTCCAGCGCTCCTTCGCCACAGGTGACTCGTGCCTACCAGCTGCCATATCAGCACAGCTGCGAGCATTTGCTGTTACACTCAGATTTGGGGGACGTGGGATGGGGTGATTACGTTTCTAACCATTGTCATTGACATT
Organism: Lasiurus borealis; assembly: GCA_004026805.1. NCBI lineage: Eukaryota > Metazoa > Chordata > Mammalia > Chiroptera > Vespertilionidae > Lasiurus > Lasiurus borealis. The sequence goes on from PVJN01008329.1 coordinate 42,639, forward strand.
CACAGGTACTACTGGGGTCTGAATTAAAGAAATATTGTGTGATGTGAGTCGTGGGCAATCTTGTAAAAACAAATGGAAAATTAAAACGTACCTCAAATCTACCAGACCAGACTCCGACTGGAGTTATCACTCTCTGATAGGTGTAATAGTATCTCTAGAAACTACACTGACAGAAATTCCTCCTAATCAAAGCCTCCCTGTTTCTTTCCTTTGGCCATCAGGAAGGGATAATTAAAAATATTTTACATTGGCCGAAACTGGTTTGGCTCAGTGGATAGAGCATCGGCCTGCGGACTGAAAGGTCCCAGGTTCGATTCTGGTCAAGGGCATGTACCTTGGTTACGGGCACATCCCCAGGAGGGGGCATGCAGGAGGCAGCTGATCGATGTCTCTCTCTCTCTCTCTCATCGATGGTTCTAACTCTCTATCCCTCTTCCTTCCTCTCTGTAAAAAATCAATAAAATATATTAAAAAACTATGTTACAATGAATTTACTGGGGTGACACTGGTTAATAAAATTACACAGCGTTCAGGGGTACAATTCTTGTCCACATCATCTTGTCTTGTGTGTTCACCACCCAAGTCAAGTCTTCTTCCATCACCACTTACAGTGGTACCTCGAGATATGAGTTTAATTCGTTTCATAACCTTGAGTCTCGGAAAACTGGTGGGTCGTGTGCAGCCGGCCAATCCGCGTGATTACTTGTATCTCAACTGTTGCTCGTATTTCAAAGCAAAAATCGCTCGCTCGACGGTTCATATCTCAAAAATCTCGTATGTTAGGGCACTCGTATCTCGAGGTACCACTTATTCCCTTTTACCCTCACCTAACTCTCCCACCCCCTTCACCCTCTGCCCCTTTCCATATGGTAATCACCATACTGTTAGCCATGAGGCTGGTTTGCTTGCTTGCTTTGCTTCATTAGGAAGAGCTCATTGTAAGTTAAGTGCCGGAATGAGAGGGTCCCTAAGAGGCGTCTTCGCTGTCTCACCAACGCTGACTGGGAGGCTCTTTGCCATCAATGTGTGTTTTCTGGATCTTTCAGCTGAGACGGGTCTTTGGAAATTGCCTGCCTCCCTTCCCACCAAAGTACTACCTCGCCATGACCACCTCGATGGCTAATGAGAGGAGGGACCAGTTGGAACGTTATTTGCAAAATGGTAGGTATTTAGATTTTTATTTTGTTTTATAGATTTAATGAGATCTGGGTCGCACCATATGAAATCCACTCGTTTAAAGCGTGCAATTCCGTGGTTATATTTATAGGATTGTGCAACTGTCACCATGGTCTAATTTGAGAACGTTTTTGTCACTCCAGAAAGAAACTCGTGCCTATTATAAGACACTCCCTAGCCCCCTCCCCCACTAGCCCTCGTCACCCACTACACGCATTGCTGTCTTTATAGCTTTGCTTCTTCTGGACACATTTCAGATAAATGGAATCATGTAATATGTATTTGCGTTTGATTTAAAAAATACCTTGCTTTTCTCTAGCTTCCTTTATAGAAAGAATATATTACATAATACAGGTACACATAACATACAAAATACATGTAAATCGACTGTTTATCTTACCAGTAAGGCTTCTGGTCAACAGTAGGGTATGAGTAGTTAAGTTTTGGGGGGAGTCCAAAGTTATACTGTGATATTCGACTGCATGGGGGTCAGCACCCCTTACCCCTGCATTGTTCAAGGGTCAACTGTATACAATGAAAGGTACATTCCCTCCCACCCCAGGCCTCCAAACTTCTAGAAGTACATGCGATCACAAGTGGCCGGTGTATTCCTCAGAAACCATCTGTGTGTGTACTGTCGTGTGTGTACACCTGTTTTGTCCAACACTAATTGAAACTTATTCTATACATTTGTCTGTATAGAGTTTTTTTCTTCTGCATGCTGTTTTTTCCCCTCTTAAAATATATATATTTACAGATCATACTAGGTCAGACATTTATTTCCTTATTTCTCATGGCTGCGTATTTTTTAAAAAACATATTTTATTGATTTTTTTTACAGAGAGGAATAGAGACTTAGAAACATCAATGAGAGAGAAACATGGATCAGCTGCCCCCTGCATGCCCCCTACTGGGGATGTGCCCGCAACCCAGGTACATGCCCTTGACTGGAATCGAACCTGGGACACTTCAGTCTGTAGGCCGACGCTCTATCCACTGAGCAAAAGCAGTTTTGGCTGCATATTTTTTTAAAGCATAGCCGATGAACATCCTAGAAGCCATCTACTTCCCTTTTGTCTTTTGTAATGGAGAAGGTACCTCTCCCTTTCAGACCTGCTCAGTAGCCCTTTCAGGCTCAAAATGCAGTAATTTTCGAGTTTTCATTCTCTCTCAGATTGTTTCCTCACATTGTAGAGACATGCTCCTTTCACTGCTGGCCCTTTCCCAGGTGCTCACAGCGCCACGGGCTCAGTTTCCCCCCGGGCCTTTACGCGTAGCATCAGCGTGACCCGTGCCTCCTCTTTAGCAGGTGGATCATGAGAACTCGGGTTGGCATGAGTGAAGCGAGAGTCCTGGGAGGGTCACCTGGGCTTGCTGTGAGGGGCTCGTGTTGGGTCAGGGCTGCCTGGGGGAGGAAGCTTTGCAGTTTGATGTACTTGAGGGGTCACAAGCTCTCCTCCCTTCACGGAGGCAGCCAGGCCTGGAGGCTTCCCGAAGGTCAGAGCCGTGTTAAGAGGGAAGTTAGCCCAGCCCCGTGCTAACCTGGCTCCATGTCCATGTTTTTCAGTGACCGTGGACCCAAACATGTTGAGAAGTGATGTCTTCGTTGATTTTTTAAAGCGGGTGCAGCTGGTAAGCTTGCTCCTCTTTGCTAAGGTCCTTGTTTCTATGTGAACCATGCGTGTGTTTCCACAGAGCCTCGACTCGGGCAACACACATGCACCTGGAGCACGTTGGAGGATGGTTCCTATTATGTTATTTTGGACGTTTAGATTCTGGATGGGAAATTAATGGGTCGCTTGACTTTTCTCTCATTTAATAAAGCAGCTGCCTCTTTAAGTATTGTACACCTCAAAACTGGTCCGAGAGCCTTGTATCATGAAGGGCCCCATGACCATGCAGGAATGCCCCTTCTTTGCTCTTAATTTTTAAAAAAAAATATATTTTATTTATTTTTCACAGAGAGGAAGAAAAAGGGATAGAGAGTTAGAAACTTCAATGAGAGAGAGACATCGATCAGCCGCCTCCTGCATGCACCCTACTGGGGATGTGCCCGCAACCAATGTACATGCCCTTGACCGAAATAGAACCTGGGACCTTGCAGTCTGCAGGCCGATGCTCTATCCACTGAGCTAAACCGGTTTTGGCTACTTTTAATTTTTTTAAATTTTTGTTTATTTCAGAGTGGAAGGGAGAGGAAGAGAGAGAAAAACATCAATGATGAGAGAGAATCATTGGTCGGCTGCCTCCCACATGCCCCTTCCTGGGGATCGAGCCCGCAACCGAACATGTGCTCTGACAGGAATCAAAATGTGACCTGGTTCATAGGTCAATGCTCAGCCACTGAGCCTTGCCAGCTGGGCGGGATGCCACTCTGTAGCTGAAATTCCCAAATGTGTTATGGTGGAGCCAGCAGGGCAGCAGTAATGGCCACGCCACCATTGCTTGTGCCTTCTCTGCTCCTAATCTATATCTATAAAAGGCTAAGTTGACTCGCACATGCGCGATACATATCAAGCTCTCGCTGGTGCCAGTCGCACATGTGTGTTTTGATATGTCATTATTGATCGTGAATTTGGTTGACACTTCTATTATAGAGAAAGGTGAATAGCAATATTAAAATATTTCTTCTAATTAATTTCCTTTTAGTGTGCACAGATCCGTGCACGGGGACACTAGTTGTATTATAAGTGGATCACAGAGAAAATCCATCTGAGCAGAGTGACATACGGCAGCTCACTTTCCTCAGTTGTGCTAAACCTCTGCCCACGTGACCACATTCTATGTCAGTTCACAGAGAGAGGCTGAAACTTTCCCAAGCACGTTGCTGAGCACACCCCTCCTGTTTGTACACATGGAAACATCTTTCTGCCTGAAGATATGTTCTCGACTGAGTGGAAAAACTTCCAAAGGCTTAGTTGTGCAGTGGGTGCCTTGTTTATTTGGGAATTATCCCAGCTCCATGTCATTTCATTGCCTGGCTCTCTCCAGAGCCCTCCTAACCGCTGCTCTGCCCCCCCCAAACTCCATACTCCAGATTTCTGACCTGGGATCTCGTGTGCCTCTGCGTGTGACCCTCGGGGCTGGGGAGAGGATGCTGCTGATCCCCCACCACCACCAAGAGGGCCCCCCCCTGGGGACCCGCAGCACCGACCGTGCCCTCCCTGTGCTCACAGAACACCTTCGGCATCGCCGCCAGGAAAGCCTCCCTGGACGTGTTTCTGCCCGACGGAAGGAGCGTGGAGGTGGAGGTCCTCACCTCAGACACCGCCGAGAGGGTCCTGGAGGTAAAGTCACCTGCCCTGCGGCCCCGAAGGAACGGGAGGCGGGGAGCACGGTGTGAAGGCAGGGACGAGGCTGCGGTCCCCTTCTGGAAGCTTCCTGCCTACCCCTCCACGCGGGTGATCTGCCTGTAGAGACAGATGCTGGGCTTTTCTGGGAGGCTGGCCGGGAACCTGAGTGCCACCTGCCCCCGGGCCTCTGCTTTACTCTCCCCAGGGGCACCGGCTTTCCAGGTCTCCTGGGGCCTTCCCACGCCCGCTGCCAGCCCCCAGGCACTCGGCCGGGGATGTGCCCGGGAAACACGCCCAGCGCTTCCTGACGGGTGCTCGTGGCTGGGGACAGAGGGGAGTGGGCCCAGCTGAGGCTGAAACGGGCCGCACCCAGGTGGCCGCCACAGGCTCTGGGAGAGAGTGAGTGACTCGGGCTTCTCAAAGGGAAATGTCCCGGGACAGATGTCCGTGGAGAAGGAGTGCTGCCCTCCAGCGGACAATAAAGTCCAAAAAAATGACCCGGGAGGCACGCCCACGTCTGAGATGGGACAGCCAGCCTCAGCCAAGACCAGCTGGTGTCCATAGTGGTGGGACAGATTTGTTTTTCCTTCTTCACTCTCTATTTTTTTTTAACTTCTAAAATTTCTACAAGTATCTACCATTTTAGATTTAGGAAACCTGTCTTTTAAGGTCTGCTAGTGTCCCGAATCGTGGGTTATGTCAACGAGGACCCTAAAGGGGGAGTGGGGATGAAAGGGACAAGAGACACAAGGAATGGAGACAAGACAAAGTTCTGATCAAGTCTCATTTATTCACGAGGAATTTGGGGTATTTATAGGGAGAAGGAGGAATGAGGAAGTTAGCAAAAATTCCTAGCCCTAAGGCGAAACGCCTGGCTTACGGAGATAGGGAAAGAGACAGGGTTTGGGGTAATAGAAACCTAGCCAGAGGTTAGTGCTGATGTGGCTGGAGCTTACTACAAAATGGCTATCAAGCACAACAAGTTTCCCACATGCTAGCCCCTTAAAGAGCTCTTTATTGTGTGGACAGGCAATTTCAAATTCTGCACAGCACAGGAAACATGGTGGACACGTCTAACTTGTACCCCTTTTTCTTGTCTTCGGTTGCAGGTGGTGTCCCACAAAATCGGACTGTGTCGGGAGCTTTTAGGCTACTTCGGCCTTTTCCTCGTTCGGTTTTGCAAGGAGGGCAAGCTCTCCGGTGAGGGCAGAGGGAATGCCACTCGGGCACGTGCTCAGCCCAGAGATGCAGGAGCACGGCCGAGGGGCGGGGCTTCCCAGTGTGGGGTCCTGCTACCGCTCTCCACTCCTGGGTGGAAAGTTTGGGGGGCGGGGGGAGAGAGGTTGTGTCTGTGTTCAGGGTGAGCTGGAGTCACATAGGCCTAGAGAGGTGGCATGGACAGGAGCAGGAAGCTGGGTCTTCCCAGTGACTGTACTTCCTCTAGTGCCTGCCCCAGTCCCAATCCGATGTCTGTCTCACCTTTACCCATGCGCCCTGCGCTGACCTCAAGTCACCCCGGGACCCCCTTCTGAATGGAGCGCGGGACTCCTGGCATCGGGGCGTCTCATCACACCATCGTTTCTCCTTGTGAAGGAATGTTTGCTAAAAAAGTTCAGCTGTCGTAACTACGTTCTTAGATTGTTAAAAAAGATATAACAAGAGGGTAAAAGATGACAGCCCCATTCACATAGCTTTTGCTTTCTGTACAGTGCGTTTCTAGAGACTGCAAGGTTTTTAGTTGTGAAACGCTGTAGATTATCTCAGAGTTTTTTTACGCATTTCCTCCAGAGGCGGTGGGGGGGGGGGGGCTTGCGGGGGAAGGTAAGGGCTCTGTGAGCTGGCTTGGCCGCTGGGATTGAGGGGTGCCAGCAAAGGCACAGGCCTCTCTGGACCCCAGTCTCTCCATCTGCACCCCAGTGTAACATAGAGCTCACTCAAGATGCTGGTGTTTTCTGAAGATAAAATGTTATTTTCTGAATGAACTTTAGAAAGCTCAAAACGACATACAAATGCAAGCGAACATATTGATTATGATGATGATACTTTCCTCTCTGCCACCGTCATGCTTTATGTTCTCATTTTAAAGCCCTGGATGTAAGACAAGCTACCTGTGCTCTCTTAACCAATGAGATGCCCCTTCCCCTCTCTCTAGTCCTGAAAAAACTAGCGGACTTTGAACTCCCTCACGTGAGCCTCCGAAGTTCCGAGCTGGAAAACTGCAGGGTCGGGCTCCGGAAGTGGTGAGTAAGCGTGTGGGACGGTGGGCATTCGAGGCTGGGCTGGCGCGGCCGATCAGAACTGGCCCTCCTCTCCTGTCGCCTCGCAGCCCCATAGCTAGCCGGGGACCAGGAGGGAGCATGGGGAAGGCGAAGAGGATAACAGTGAAGACAGAGAGGGGATGACGAGACCATTTGTCCTCAGGGAAGGGTGTGGAAGATGGTTTTCACTGGTTTCATGTAAATACTCGGGGGGTGTTGTCATGAAGAAAGTGGATTTGATGATCAAGCTTGAACCAGGGCCTTTGGGTTGGGATTGAAGCAGGGAATGGGGAGACATCGCTGACGGTGTTGACGGAAGGACTTTGTTGAGGATTGCAAGCATTTCCCTTCCTCTGTGAACTGCGGTATCCCCTGAAGGCAAAGAAAGGGTGGACTTGGCCAGCTTGCATGCATCTGAGCTCCTAGTGGTCAGTTTACATCCCTGAAGGATTTCAACAATAAGCGCATCTACCCCAGGACCAGCCGTGTTCCTAAGATCAATAGGGCACCTGATAGAAAATACTACCGTTTTCCCCAGAAACAGAGGGCCTTACAGAGAGCGAACAAACAGAAAAAAAAAAAAAAAAGAAGCAGGACACTCCCCTAACCCACCCCACACATAACCTATTACCCGTAGTCATTACCAGGCTGTCTAGGATTGCATCTTTAGTTCACGCTCTCCCAGCTAAGTTTCTCTGTAATCGGAGCACAGAAGCTTGAAAGAAAGGCGTTTTGAAATCTAGGAATAGCAGTCATTTTGACCTTGCGATGCCCTGTGAGAACTCTGGTCTGCGGTTTTGGGTTTGGGAAACGTATTCCCAGTGAGGCTGGAAGTTCATTTGCGGTTATTCAGAAGTCTTCCGAGAAACCGTCCAAGTCTGGGACGCTGAGAAGGGGAAAGGGAAAACCCTCAGCAGCTCCATCTAAGGGTCTATAGAGTAGCTGTTCTTCTGGAACAGTGGTTCTCAACCTTCCTAATGCCGCGACCCTTTAAGACAGCTCCTCATGTGGTGGTGACCCCCAACAATAAAATTATTTTCGTTGCTACTTCATCACTGTCATTTTGCTACTGTTAATGAATCATAATGTGAATATGTTTTCCGATGGTCTTAGGCGGCCTTGCTAGCAGTTTTCAACCTGTGGGTCGCGACCCACAAGTTGAGAACCGCTGCTGTAGAGCCTAAGACCATCAGAAAACACACATATTTACATTATGATTCATAACAGCAGCAAAATTACAGTGATGAAGTAGCAACGAAAATAATTTTATGGTTGGGGTCACCACAACATGAGGAACTGTATTAAAAGGTCACGGCATTAAAAAAGGTTGAGAACCACTGGTCTGGGGCTCTCTAACTCTCTGATGTAACAGAGAGAAACAGTAGCTTATAAGGAGGAAGGCTGCAGCTGCTGTCCCACGCCCCAGAATGAAGTTGGTCTTCACCTGGAATTGCCATCCTTGTCCCAGTCTAAGCCCATTCCATCGTCTGTTCACCCTGCCAATCTGAGCGGATCTGCTCACCTCTGCCTTCACCCTTTTCTGACTTCCTGTCCATTCTTAGCGTGTGACGGTGCTTACAGTGACTGTCATTTCCGTTCATCCTGCCGACGCTGGCTCCGTTAGTCAGACACGGAGCCCTGCTGTTTGGCAGTCACTTTGCCAGGCCCTGAAGAGGACTCAGGCCTTGAGCTCAAGGGTCCTCACACTGGGTATCAAGATCAGCTCGATGAGAGCAGTGCTCAGGATGAGCTTGGGGTGCCGAGGAAGCACAGAGGAGGGGATGTGAGGGCGTGGCTCGCCAGGAGGAGCAGACGGTCAGGGATGGAGGTTGGTGAGGCGAGTGGCCTTCCACGCAGAGGGGGAAGAGGGAAAGGCGGTTGGGCTGGAGCGGGTCGGGGAGGGAGAGGGTTAAGAGCTGGAGCTGGAAATGAAAGCGGGGGTCCTCTGGGGGGCTTGGAGGGGAGCAGGACTGGTGCCCTGACTTCTGGCAGGGAGGGGTGGGGACACTCACACAGGACTTGGCGACCCGCAGTGGGCCTGCGTGTGCACAAGGAGGCACACCATTCCCCCGCAGTTTGATATTTTTGCACCTTTGCTCTCAGTGCCCACCAGGCAAGAGCTTACAGAATAAAGAAAATAGGGGACAGAGAGGTGGAGGGACAAACTAGAGGCCAGGCAAGCAGAGGGGCAGGGCTTTGTCAGAAAAGTGACCTTGGTTTGGAAGGAAGTGGGCCATCCCTGTGGAAAGCACCAGGCCCCCTTCAGTCCGCAAGACCGTGAGCCTATTCTATGAATTAATCCAGCAGTTGGCAAACTCATTCATCAACAGAGCCAGATATCAACAGGACAACGATTGACATTTCTTTTTTTTTAAAATATATTTTTATTGATTTTTTACAGAGAGGAAGGGAGAGGGATAGAAAGTCAGAAACATCGATGAGAGAGGGACATCAATTAGCCGCCTCCTGCACGCCTTCTACTCGGGATGTGCCCATAACCAATATACATGCCCTTGACCGGAATCGAACCTGGGACCTTTCAGTCCGCAGGCTGACGCTCTATCCACTGAGCCAAACTGGTTTCGGTGACATTTCTTTGGAGAGCCAACTTCTTCTAATGCCACTGCTTCAAAATAGACTTTCCCAGGCCGGGGTATTTTGTGGAAGAGCCACACTCAAGGGGCCAAAGAGCCGCATATGGCTCTCGAGCCGCGGTTTGCACACCGCTGACTTACCTTAATGCTCCTGAATTGTGCAGGTACATGGACCCAGCCCTCGACTCCGTGCTGATGGACTGCAGAGCAGCGGTGAATCTGATCTACATGCAGGTGAGGGCAACCAGGAACCATCAGAACACCAAGGATCATAGGCCCTTTGGGTTTAAACCATCAGAAAAAAAACATTGTGGAGAGGAATTCTACCTCTCTACCTAGAATAGGCAGATTCACAAACAGGAAGTAGAACAGGGCTGGGGGGCAGGAGGGGAGGCGTTACTGCTGGAGGGTGCAGGATTTTTGCCAGGGGTGATGAAAACATTTTAGCTGTATCGGGTAGTGATGGTGACACAGCACTGTGAATGTCTCAGTGTCTCTGGCTCGTACACTTACAGGTGGTTCAGGTGAAAAGTGTGATGGGTATTTTACCACGGGGAGGGGGGTGGGAGGTAGGGGGAGACTTTATAGGGGAAAAGGAATCCTACCTCCATTTCCACCGTCGCGGTCCGAATTTGCAACTCATACTCATCATCTGGACCCGTGGTTGGCAAACTGCGGCTCGCAAGTCACATGCGGCTCTTTGGCCTCTTGAGTGTGGCTCTTCTACAAAATACCAAGGCCTGGGCGAGTCTATTTTGAAGGAGTGGCATTTGAAGAAGTTTAAGTTTAAAAAATTTGGCTCTCAAAAGAAATTTCAATCGTTGTCCTGTTGATAGTTGGCTCTGTGGACAGATGAGTTTGCCTACCACTGATCTAGACTGATCTCCACGAGCCTGGGAATGGTTTGCAGTCAATGGTTCTTACTGTCTTTTTCCCGGAGCCAACAAGTAGCATAGCTTCCTGGCACCAGCTTCGTGGGCAAGTGGCCTGGGCTCTGAAGGCCCCAGTCTTAACGCTCTGCTGTCTATCATGACACAAACACTCTTTTTTTTTTTTTAATATATACATTTTTATTTAGAGAGGAAGGGAGAGGGGGAGAGATAGAAACATCGATGTTGAGAATCATTGATCGGCTGCCTCCTGCACACCGCCCACTGGGAATTGAGCCTGCAATCCGGGCATGTGCCCTTGACTGGAATCGAACCCGGGACCCTTTAGTCTGCAGGTCAGTGCTCTGTCCATGGAGCCAAACCAGCTAGGGCTCGTAACATTCTTGATAACGTTTGAACAAGGAACCCCCCACTTCCATTTTGCACTGGGCCCTGCAGACTATGAAACCGGTCCAGCCTATCCCTCCTCCTCAAACCCCCCCAAAAAGTAAAATAGGGTTTGGCCTCTTCTTCTTTCCCCAACGCACGGGGCAAAGGCTATGCAGGAGACAGGCCCAGGCCCCCATCTCAGCTCTCTCTGGCGTCACCAGCTCCTGAGAGTGTTCACCTGTCACCAGGCCTGTTCCTCCCCAAGGCCTGACCTCCCAGTTCTGGGAGGGGAGAGGGGTTGCTTCATTTCAGGATTTCCATGACAACACCCCGCAATCTGCGCTCACACAGCAGCAGGTGGCTGGCCTGACTCTCGCCCTGTTCAAACCCTCCCCACTCTTTCCTCTCACTCAGACCAAATCCCAAATCCCGCCATACTCGATCTACTTTCTTCTTAGCTTTTCCACCATCTCTCTCTCTCTCTCTCTCTCTCTCTCTCTCTCTCTCTCTCTCTCTCTCACACACACACACACGCATGCACGCACGCACGCACGTATATACATGTGTATATGTGTATTTAAAAATATTTGTTTACTCTCTCTCTTCCGGCTAGAATGATTTCTCTCCATGAAAGCAGGCGTTTGTTGGCCGACTGCTGTCTCCCCAGACTAGAACTGTTCCTGGCGTGACATTGGCATGAAGCCCTGTGATTGTTTTAAATGGGTTGTTTCATGGGTGCTTCACAGTAACTCCACAAGGCAGTTGACTGCCTCCACGTTTGTCAGAAGGAGGAACATAAAGGCAAATGATAGAGTAGGCTTGGGTAGAGAAGATGTATCGAAGGGAATTTAACCATATTTATTCCAGGCGATTCTTACATGGGGTGATTCTTAGCTGCCACACTCTTTAGCTTTTCTTTCACTGTTTCCCCTAACCCTTGTCAACCCTGAATATTACATATAGTTTAGTCCTTGCCGGGTTGAAAGGCAAAAAAAAATTATGTGATTACTAGTGAGGTTAAATAAGTATTTGTCATTTGTAATTATTTTCTGTCAATTGCTGGTCCATATCTTCTGTCCCTTTTCCTACTCAGGAGGCTTACATTGTCCTACAGCTCTCTATAAATAATATCGACTCTTTGCCTCATGTGGTACACTCACTTGTCCTGGTTAGACATTTACTTGTTGGTTTTGTTTTATGTAGTTTTTATAGGCAGAAGTATTTTTGTTTTTGTTTTTAAAAAAATATATTTTATTGATTTTCCACAGAGAGGAAGGGAGAGGGATAGAGATCTAGAAACATCGATGAGAGAGAGAGACATCGATCAGCTGCCTCCTGCAGGCTGCCTACTGGTGATGTGCCCGCAACCAAGGTAAATTACTCCTGACTGCAATCGAACCTGGGACCTTGCAGTCTGCAGGCCAAAGCTCTATCCACTGAGCCAAACCGGTTTCGGCTATAGGCAGAAGTTTTATATTTTCACGTATGATATATTCCTTCATGATGACATTTTGTCTTTGTATCTTAAAAAGCTATCCACTACCTCAAGATCAGCTAGAAAATAGTCACCTTTATTTTATTTTTTTTCTGGTTCTTTTAAGGTTTCTACACTTAGGTCTTTAATGCACCTGGGTTTATTGGATGGGTGGCGTGGGGAAAGAGCTAACTTGACTTTCTTTTCCAAGTGTTGCCAGTTGTCCGCAAACCACTAAACCACCTCCTTCTACTCATTTAAAAAGTAACTTTTAAAACATACCGGGTGTCGTTGGGTCTGTTTTCTAGCCTTCCATACATGGGCATGTTCTTGTCGGAGGAATTCATTTCTTCCAAGTTTGCTAACTTTGCGATTTGTGTCGTTTTAAGGCTGTCCAGGACCTTCAGCGAGGGTGGGCCCAACCCAGCCAGGCCCAGCGGCAGGAGCTAGAGGCCCTCCAGGAAGCAGACAAGCAAACGGAGGTGGGTCAGCTATTGACCAAAGGAGCCCCGGGAGGGACGTCAAGGAACCGAGAGGATTGGGGCTGTTCCCACAATTTACAAACCACCAGGCCCTGCAAACAGTCTTACGCAATGAGAACACTTTTATTGGTTTTTCTGATGATCAAATCAATAGAGGCTTTTTGTTTAAAGATTTTGAAAAATACAGATCATATACAGTGAGTCCTTTATCAAGTTATTTATTATAGACCCTCAACAACATTTAAAAAAAAATACATATTTTTATCGGTTTTAGAGAGAGGGAGGGAAAGGGCTAGAGAGATAGACACACTGATGAGAGAAACATGAATCAGCTGCCTCCTGCATGCCCCCTACTGGGGATGGAACCCGAAATGCAGGCATGTGGCCTGACTGGGAATCCAGCCAGTGACCTTTTGGCTCCTGGACTGATGCTCAGCTGCTGAGCCACACCCGTGGGGCTAAATCTTTATGGTTGAAAGTATTACATGTATCCTCCTCCTCCCTCGACCCCTGCTAGCCGGCCTCAAAAAGATGATATTTTATTTTTAAAATATATTTTATTGATTTTTTTACAGAGAGGAAGGGAGAGGGATAGAAAGCTAGAAACATCGATGAGAGAGAGACATCGATAAGCCGCCTCCTGCACGCCCCCTACTGGGGATGTGCCTGCAACCAAGGTATATGCCCTTGACCAGAATCGAACCTGAGACCCTTCCTTCAGTCCCCAGGCCCATGCTCTATCCACTGAGCCAAACCGTTTTGGCAAAAGATGACATTTTAAATGTACACTTTTTGCTTGTTTTTCGGGGATAGAATTATATCTTCTCAGTTGAGTCGCTCTTCCTCACTCACCATTCAGCTGTCGAATATTTTCATTCCCACTACGACTGGGCACCGTAACGGGAGCAGGGACACCTGGTGGGGGAGGCAGAAGTGGTCCCTGTCCTGTCAGGACGCACCCTGGCCTTCCCCGGCCTCGCTGTCCGGAAAAGGCACCCTCCCGCCCCTCAGTGGCACGTGTCCTGCTAGGGTGGCCGTCGCTTCTCCCACTCTGTTTCAAGTGGTCTTTTGCTTCCTCCCCCCTCCCTCCACTTCCCTCGGGGGCAGTTTCTGGAGCTGTCCCGGGCGGTGCGGCACTATGGCTACGTGCAGCTGGACCCTTGCACCTGTGACTACCCGGAGCCGGGCTGCGGGGCCGTGCTCTCTGTGGGCGACAACGAGATCAGCTGCTGCGTCACCCTGCCCGACGGCCGGACCCAGCAAGCCGTCTTCCAGCTGAGCCGAGTCAAGTGCTGGCAGGTCACCTTCCTGGTGAGTGGCTGGCCCCCCTCACCTGTGACTGAACGCTTCCACTCGTGACTGAAGACCCTATTGTTACATATGTATATATCTATATCTATATCTATATCTATATCTATATCTATATCTATATCTATATCTATATCTATATCTATATCTATATCTATATCTATATCTATATCTATATAGTTAATCCTCACCCATGACTTAACACTTCCACTCATGATTGAAGGCCCTATTGTTACATATCTATATCTATATATCTAAATATCTATATGTCTATATATCTATACCTATATCTATATCTATATCTATATCTATATCTATATCTATATCTATATCTATATCTATATGTCTAAATGTCTATATGTCTATATATCTATACCTATACCTATATCTATATCTATATATCTATATCTATATCTATATATCTAAATATCTATATGTCTATATACCTATACCTATATCTATATATCTATATCTATATAGTTAATCCTCACCCAAGGACATTTTTCCATTGATTTTTATTTTTTATTTATTTTTAAAATATATTTTGTTGATTTTTCACAGAGAGGAAGGGAGAGGGATACAGAGTTAGAAACATCCATGAGAGAGAGACATCGATCAGCTGCCTCCTGCACACGCCCTACTGGGGATGTGCCTGCAACCAAGGTATATGCCCTTGACGGGAATCGAACCTGGGACCCTTGAGTCTGCAAGCTGATGCTCTATCCACTAAGCCAAACTGGTTAGGGCTTTCCATTAATTTTTAGAGAAAGAACAGAAGGGAGGGGGAGAGACAAAGGCAGGGAATCGTTGGTGTGAGAGAGACACATCGATTTGTTGTCTCCCGCACGTGTCCGGGCTGGAGGTATGTGCCCTTGACCGGAATTGAACCCAAGACCCTTCAGTCCCTAGGCCAGCACTCTATCCACTGAGCCAAACCAGCGAGGGCCAAATCCTGTTGTTTCTGGATGACACCGTTGACATGGAGACGGGTCTGCCATTTGGATCAGTACCTCCAGTGAAGGAGCCTCTGAGCCACCGTAGACATCATTTGGTGCTCAATCCCCACCAGTAGCAGCAGAGACGCCCCGCCTCCCACCTTCCAACAGCAGGCTTCCGCTGCTTGCAGGGTGGCTGCGTTAATAAGAGCGAAAGAAAGAACCGCTCTCGTGCACAGAGCACTTAACATGTCCTCAGCCCTGACAGGTCTCTCCCTGGGAAAGTGGATGCTGAGCGGTAAGCTGTACTTAAGCATCCCTGGCGCCCATCTGCCATCTCCTCCCTCGAGAAACCCTGGTGATCAGATTTGGTGGGTGCCTACTTTGTAGCAGGTGGTAGGCGGGGCCTTGCCACATCTATTATTTAATAAAATTCTGAGAGAAACTCAGTGAATGAAATGGAATTACCCTCTTTACACAGGAAACTGAGGTTCATTAGTAGAGGATAAACTCCAATAGAGCAGCTATGGAGCCCGGTTATTAAATCCACAGAATCCAAGGGAATTTCTGACCTAGCAAATACTCAACATCTCCCTCCTCCTCTCCTCTCCCCCTATTTTTGTGGGCACTTCTTCCTTTGATAATTAAAAAATATATATCTGTATACCTATACCTATATCTATACCTATACCTATACCTATACCTATACCTATACCTATACCTATACCTATACCTATACCTATATCTATATCTATATCTATATCTATACTATACCTATACTATATCTATTATCTACATCTACATCTACATCTACATCTATATCTACAGATATATCTATTTATTAATTTCAGAGAGGAAGGGAGAGGGAGCAAAACATCACTGATGAGAGAGAATCATTGATCAGCTGCCTCCTGCATGTCCCCCACTGGGGATTGAGCCTGCCACCCAGGCATGTGCCCTGACCTCCTGGTTTATAAGGTCGATGCTCAACCATTGAGCCACACCGGCTGGGCCCTTCAATCATTCTGTAAATGCTGGTGTTGCTTGGGGTTCTATTTCTAGCCTCTTTCCTCTTCACATTCTCTGAAATCAGTTACTCACAATCCCTCTCAAAAGGGCCAGTGTTTCTATCAGCCTCCTGGACATCTTCCCTAGGTGTCTCCTGAACGTGTCAGACTTAACTTTCCTCCACAGCAGAGACCCGTCTGTCCTTCCCACGCCCACCCTAGGGTTCTTCCCTCCCTGTCTTGGTAAATGGGACCGCCCCCTCATTGTCAAACAGATGATGTTGAAATTATCTCTGATTTTTCTCTCACATGTTTGATTGCTGGTGGAGCCCTATCCACTTTGCCACTGTGCTATCCCAAAAAAAATCTTCCTTTTCTGCCTGCCCTCACAGCTTGTTCTCAACATTTCCTGCCCAGATGGACCCCAGAGCCTCCTAACCCTTCTCTGGGCCCCACCCTTTCCCCCTGGACGTCTGTTCTTTTAAACTTTTGGGACCTTGTTTTGTGGACCAAAATTTGATCTATGGGCACACCTGAAAGGAATGTGTGTTCTGCCCCTGTAGGATGGAGTATCCTATCCATGTCAGTTATGTCACATGGCGATAGTGTTCAAATCTATTTCCTTATACATGTTCGCTCTACTTGTTCTTTAAGTTATCGAGGGGAGTATTAAAACCCTCAAATATAATTGTGGGTTTGTCTATTTATTTTTTGAGTTTGATCAGCTTTTCCCTGTCTTATTTTATGATTCCAGTTGTTTGCACCATTGGTTTTTATTTGGTGTATCTTTTTTAAACATTTATTTATGGTTATTTAAGAGTTTTTTATATACATCTTTATCTTATTACAGTCTACCACTTCATAGGAAGTATAAAAACTTACAGTAGACTTAAAAAAAACTTACAATATATTTTTATTGATTTCAGAGAAGAACAGAGATTGTAAAAATGTCAATGGTGAGAGAGAATCATTGATTGAATGCCTCCTGGGGATCAAGCTCACAACCCTGGCAGGTGCCTTGACCAGGAATCGAACCGTGGTTGACTCTCAACCACTTAGCCACACTGGCCGGGCTACAGTGAACTTTTATTGGCCCCTTATGACATTTAGGGTATCTGTTGCCATACTTTATTTCTACCTATAAGCCTCATGCTACATTAGAATTATTTTTGCTTTAAGCAATTGTTTTTTGTTAAACTTTTAGTTTTGATATAATTATAGATTCAAGTGCAATAGTAAGAAATAGTGCAGAGACCCTGTGCACTTTTTAGCCACTTTTCTCAATTATTTTATCTCACAAACCTACAGTACAGCATCACCACCCGGGATAGCGATATTAATACAACCCAGAATCAGAACTTTTCTGTCACAAGGATCCCACGTGTTGGTCTTTTATAGTTACATCTTCCTTCACCCCTTGCAACCACTGATCTGTCTGCCATTTCCCTAGTGTGTCATTTCAAGCACATGACATGAAACTTCTGGAGGTGATGGATATATTCATTACCTTGACTGTGGGGATGGTTTCACGGATGTACGCATGTGTCCAAACTCATCGAACTGTATACATTAAACATGTGCAATGTTTGCATATTAAGCATCAATAAACTTTTTAAAAAAAAATTGCACATAAGCCGAAACCAGTTTGGCTCAGTGGATAGAGCGTCAGTCTGCAGACTGAAAGGTCCCAGGTTTAATTCCGGTCAGGGGCATGTACCCTGGTTGCAGGCACATCTCCAGTGTGGGGCGTGCAGGAGGCCGCTGATTGATGTCTCTCTCTCATCGATGTTTCTAACTCTCTATCCCTCTCCCTTCCTCTCTGTAAAAAATCAGTAAAGTATATTTTTTGAAAAATTGCCCATAAAAAGAGGCTATGTATTTGATCAGTTGATGAAAACGGGATCAGAGGTTCTCAGGAACCTAAACCTGTATTTCCTCAGGGGCTCTGCACGATTCAGCATTTAGTTTATAGTGACTTTCTAGAACATGGCTTCTGTGAATAATAGACATGGACTATTTTTAAGAGGTAAAAATGTAAGTAAAAGCTGAGAATGTTGGGTGAATGGAATCCCACAGTGTGTAGCCTCTAGGGATTGGCTTTTCTTTACCCAGCATAATTCTTGGGGAATTCACCCAGGTTATTGGGTTCTATCGGGAGTTTGTTTCTTTTTATTGCTGAGGAGTAGTCCGTGGTATGAAACGG
Source organism: Lasiurus borealis (assembly GCA_004026805.1). Classification (NCBI taxonomy): domain Eukaryota; kingdom Metazoa; phylum Chordata; class Mammalia; order Chiroptera; family Vespertilionidae; genus Lasiurus; species Lasiurus borealis. The sequence goes on from PVJN01008329.1 coordinate 60,628, forward strand.
CTAAAATTTGGTTAGCCGTTCACCCAATGAAAGGTACTGGTTGTTTCCAGTTTTTAGCTTCTGTGATAAAGCTTCTATAAATATTCCTGTACAGGTTATTGTCTGATCACAAGCCTTTATTTCTCTCATATAAAATGCCCAGGAGGGCAATTGCTGTGTCCTATAGATGGAAGTTGCACTTTTTAGTTTCTTTGAGAAACTGCCAAATTGTTTTCAAGAGTGGCTGGTTGTACCAATTTACATTCCCACCAGCGATGTGCAAGTAATGTGGTTTATCTGCATTCTCATCAACATTTGGCACTGCCACTACGGTTTATTTTAATTATTCTGATAAGTGTGTAATGGTATTTGATTGTGGTTTCAATTTGCTTTTCCCTCAAGGCTAGTGACGTTGAGCATCTCTTCGCGTGGTTATTTGCCATCTGTGTTATCTTCTTTTCATATCTTCTTCCCATTTTCTGATTGGACTAGAGGCCGGGTGCATGAATCCGTGCACCAATGGGGTCCCTCAGCCTGGCCTGCAGGATTGGGCCAAAACCTGCTCTTTGACATCCCCCGAGGGATCCTAGATTGAGAGAGGGCACAGGCCAGGCCAAGGGACCTCACTGGTGCGTGATCACAGCCAGGGAAGGATGCGGGAGGTTGGCCAGCCGGGGAGGGAGCTCAGGAGGGGTCCAAGGCATTTGCAGCCCGTCTTGCTCAGTCCTGGTCAGCAAGACCCCAGCAGCAAGCTAACCTACCAGTCGGAGTGTCTGCCCCCTGGTGGTCAGTGCACATCATAGCAAAGGGTTGAGTGGCCTTAGCATATCATTAGCATATTACGCTTTGATTGGTTGAACGACCAACCAGCTGACCTGACACTTAGTAGTATGTTAGGCCTTTATTATATAGGATTGTTTTACTGTTGAATTTTGAGAGCACTTAATAAATCCTAGCTATTATTCCTTTGTCGGATATATGTGCTTTACAAATACTTTCTGTGTAGTTCTTTTCTGTCCTCTTAACAGGTCTTTGGTAACAAAAGTTTTTAATTTTGATCAAGTCTAATTCATCAGTTTTTCTTTTTATAGATTGTGTTTTTGGTGTCAAGTCTAAGCACTCTGCCACACTCTAAATCCTGAAGTTTTTCCCTAGAGTTTATTCCTAAAAGTGTTGTAAGTATAGTTTATACATTTAAGTATGTGACCCATTTTGAGTTAATTTTTGTGTAGGGTAGAGGTCATAGAACAAGATTTATTTTCTTGCTGCTGGAAGTCCAGTTGTTCCAGGACCATTTATCTTTCCCCAATTGAATTACTTTTATATCCTTGTCAAAAAACAGTTAGGCCTATTTGTGTGGGTCTGTTTCTGGGTTCTCTATTCTGTTCCACTGACGTGCATCTCTCTCCCTCCATCAATACCACACAATCATTCATTCTCTCCCTTTGTAATAACTTTATTGAGATGTAAGTCACACACTATACTGTTCACTCATACAAAATGTACAATTTAATGGCATCTCTCATATTCTCAGACTTGTACTAATGTCCCCACAATCAATTTTAGACCACTTTCATCCCCTCAAAAAGAAGCCCCACACTCTTTGCCTCTCTATCCCCCCATTCCCACCAGCCCTGAGAGACCATTAATTTACTTTCTGTATCTGTAGATTCGCTTGTTCTGAACATTTCATGTTAATGGAATCATATGATGACTTTTTCGTCTGGATCCTTTCACTTAACATGTTTCTAAGGTTCATCTTTGTTGTAGTCTGCATCAGCACTTTATTTCTTTTGATGGCCAAATAATATTTCATTGTATAAATATAACAAATGTGATTTGTCCACTCATCCACTGAGGAACATCTGGGTTGTTTCTACCTTGTGGTTGTTATGAATTATGCTGCTATGAGCATGTGTGTGGACATATGTTTTCATCTCTCTTGGGTTTATGCCTAGGAGTGGAATTTCTGGTAACTTTGCCCTCGTGGTAACTCTCTGGTTAGGTTTTGAGGAAGTTCCAAAACATTTGCTCCATTTTACCTTCCCACCAGCAGTACATGAGGGTTCTGGTTTCTCCACATCCTTGACAATACTTGTTATTGTCTGATTTTTAAAATCATAATCAGCCCAAACCGGTTTGGCTCAGTGGATAGAGCGTCGGCCTGCCGACTGAAAGGTCCCAGGTTTGATTCCTGTCAAGGGCATGTACCTTGGTTGCGGTTACATCCCCAGTAGGGGGTGTGCAGGAGGCGGCTGATCGATGTCTTTCTCTCATCTATCAATGTTTCTAACTTCCTATCCCTCTCCCTTCCTCTCTGTGAAAAATCAATAAAATATATTTAAAATAAAATAAAATAAAATCATAATCTGCCTAATGCGTGTAAAGTGGTATCTCATTGTAGTTTTAAAGTTCAGTCTTTGTTCTTTCTGCGCTTCATTTTCAGTAGCTTCTGCTGCTACGGTTTTACGGTTATTGATCTTTTATTTCTATTATTATATTTTTCATCTCTAAAAGTTCCCTATAGGTCATTTCACATCTCCATTTTTTTCCTTGTCTTTCTATGTTTTTCTCTAAATGCTTGAGTGTGAGGAATATATTCAAAGTAACTATTTTAATATTGTTGTCTACTAATTCCATTATTTCTGTAATTTCTGAGTCTGTTTCTACTGATCGATTTTTCTCCTGTTTGCAGAGCATACGTTCTTCTTTGTTGCAGGCCAGGTCATTTTCTCTGGCGTGCCGAACACTGTGAATTTGCCTTGTTGAATGCCGGCTTTTATGGTATTCCTTTAAAGAGTAATTAGACTTTGTTCTGGCATGCCATTAAGTTCCTTGGGATTGGTTTTTAAATTAATCCATTATAGGCTGGCTTTTAAGCTCTCTAAGGTAGGCCGAGAACAGTCTTGAGGGCTGATTTAATCCTTTCCTCATTAGCTGTCATGCATTAGCCGCCGTTCTTCACTCTCCCAACGTTTTGTTTATTATGATCTCTCTACTCTGGTTGATAGAAACACAAACCCATTTCCAGCCCCATTTGTGAGCTCCTGGATGTGTTCAACCTACAGCTTCTTAGTGGTTCTCTCCCCAGCCTCTCCTGCACAGATGTGCATGAACATCTGTCCATCCCAGGCATGCACATTGTCACTATTCCGCCAAAGATTTGACATGAGCTCTCTGGAGCTTTTTTCTCTGTATAAAGCCCTCATCTTTGGTCGTCTGCTCCACAGATGCTGACCTGGACTTCTTCAAAGGGTTCTCTCTCCTCCTCAACTCACCATGACCTCTGGGCTCTCTTTGGGGTCCCCTCCTTGTGCCACATCCGGGAAAGTCCTCCAGGTAGTAAGCTGGGTAATTGTAGAGCTCACCTCACTTATTATTCTCCCTCACTTAACAGTTTGATATAATCTGTCATTCAATGTCAGAAAACAGCTATTTCCGAATTCAGTTTAAAAAAAAAAAAAAATATATATATATATATATATATATATATATATATACTTTATTGATTTTTTACAGAGAGGAAGAAGGGTTAGGGATAGAGAGTCAGAAACATCGATGAGAGAGAAACATCAATCAGCTGCCTCCTGCACACCTTCCACTGGGGATGTGCCTGCAACCAAGCTACATGCCCTTGACCGGAATCGAACCCGGGACCCTTCAGTCTGCAGACCGACACTCTATCCACTGAACCAAACCAGTCAGGGCCCAAGTTTAGTTTTTACATTGATGCTGTCAGACCAATATTTCTAAAATATAAATATAATTGTATTATTATATAGCCTTTAAAATCTTTTAATAAATGCCTGTTGCCCTGAAGATCAAGTGCAGACTCCTTAATTTAGCTTATGAAACCTGTAACACTCAGGGTTGTTGGGTGGCAAGCAACAGAAAACAACCGCGTGGCTCTGGTGAAAAAGGGATTGATCGGAGGGATATGGACAATTCACTGACCTAAAGGACAGGTTGAAACAGAGGCTGAGGCGAGTCAGGAACTACAGGAACTCAGGGCTTCTAGGGATTCTTCACCAGGACTCCTCCTTGGGTCTCTCTGCTGTGCACCTAAATGAGGGGCACAGAGGGTATTTGTTCAAGTGGTCTGACTTTGGGTCATGTGACATGCTTCAGGTAGTTCGCGTTCCCTGATAGTCCTATCTACATAGCCACAGGGGAGGAGAAATGGCTTTCCCAGGGGAATATGAGACTCCATCACTGGGAGAAAGAAGGCTGGATGCTGTAGAGCAAAAATCAGGAAGAAGAATAACAAGTGAGATTGTACCAGACTTTCAGGATCTGCCCTCGCCTTCCTCTCTCAGCCTCTTCTCTCACCCCCGCATGCCTTGCAGCCTGTGCCACTTAAACTTCAATCAAATCCTATATAATAAAAGGCTAATAGGCAAATCGACCAAAAAGCAGATCAACTGGTCGCTATGACACACACTGACCACCAGGGGGCAGATGCTCAATGCAGGAGCTGTCCCCTGGTGGTCAGTGTGCTCCCACAGGGAGAGTGCCGCTCAGCCAGAAGTGGGGCTCATGGCTGGCCAGTATAGCAGCAGTGGTGGGAGCCTCTCCTGCCTCCACAGCAGCGCTAAAGATGTCCGACTATAGGGACGGGCCTAAGCCATCAGTCGGACATCCCCTGAGGGCTCCCAGACTGAGAGAGGTGCAGTCCAGGCTGAGGGAACGCCCCCTCCGAGTGCATGAATTTTGTGCACCAGGCCTCTAGGATCAAATAATGTCTTTTCCTCCGCAGGGGACTCTGCTGGATATGGATGGGCCCCAGCGAACCCTCAACCAGAACCTGGAGCTCCGGTTCCAGTACAGCGAGGACAGTCGCTGGCAGTGGTTTGTCCTTTACACCAAACAGGTGAGTTCTGGGGGGGGCACGTGAAACGTGTGCTGAGATGCCCTCTTGTGCGCTGGGCTGGACACAGCACATCACCCTAAGCCTTGCCAATTACCAGAGTATGCTG
>PVJN01008330.1:0-65582 GCA_004026805.1 Lasiurus borealis
GGGAGGGGGCAGTTTGGGGTGAGCAGGCCAGCAGAGGGGCAGTTGGGGCGAGCAGGCTGGCAGACAGAGTGATTAGGGGCAATCAGGCAGGCAGGAAGGTGAGTGGTTAGAGCTAAAAGTCCCGATTGCAGATTGCGAGAGGGATGTCGATTGCTGGTTTAGGCCTGATCCCTGTAAACTGGCAGTTGGACATCCTTTGTGGGGGGTCTCAGATTGGAGAGGGGGCAAGCTGGGCTGAAGGGGACCCCCCCCCCCCCCGCCACACATGCATGAAATTCGTGCACCAGGCCACTAGTTGTAAATAACACTGCAATGAGCACAGGGGCGCATATACTCTGTCAAATTAATGTTTTGGATTTCTGTGGACATATGCCCAGAAGGGGACTAGCTGGGTCATAAGCCAGTTCCATTTTTAATATTTTGAGGAATCTCCATACTGTTCTTCATGGTAGATGCACCAGTTTGCAGCTCCACCAACAGTGCACATGGGTTCCCTTTTCTTCACATTCTCACCGACACCTGTTCGTTGATGATAGCCCTTCAGACAGGGGTGTGGTGATGGTAGCTCATTGTGGTTTCATTTGCATTTCTCTGGTGAATGATGTTGAGCATAAATATATCTTTTGAGCGTGCCCTTTGTGGGTCAAGTGACCTTGTGATTCAAGAGGGCTGCTCAGGCTTCGGTGTAAGTTTGCATTATACAGAGAGAGAGAAACATCCATGAGAGAGAGACATTGATCGGCTGCCTCCAGCGCACCCTCTCCTGGGGATTGAGCCCACATTCTGGGCATGTGCCCTGGAGAAGGAAGGGAGAGGACAAAGCGATGCTTCCTCTCTTAAAGGGCATGTGGCAGAAGATTCATATGCCACTTTAACTTTCACTGAGGAGAGAGAGGAGACACAGAAATTGGGGGGCAGCTAGCAGCCTCTGGCACATGGGATTTTTATGAGGATGTGCCCAGCAGAATGATGGGTTGGTAGGGGGTGATTTGTCACTGGTAATTTATAATGTTTTAAAATTCAAACTTTAAGTACATTTTTCCTAGTTCTTTGCTTTACTGTATCCACCCTGGAGCTTAAAGGAAGAGAGGGTGACAACTATTCCTGTGAAGACAAACAGCCTCTTTCTGAGTTAGCGTTAATCTTTTTGAGCACACAGATAACTCAGTGAGACAGCTAAATAGAAATATATTAAAACTAAAACAAAAAGAAGTGAGTTACATACTTGCTAGCTGTTGAAAAGGAAGGTTGTGAATGAAGTAGGTTTCTTAAGATGTAGGTTGGGTTAAATGCTTCTTATAGCAGTCCACACACCCACATGTAAAATAATTTTAAACAGTGTGACTCATAACCCAAATAACAGAATTATATTTTAATAGTATGTTACATTCAACTTTAAAGTACTCAGTAATTCACCAATAAAATCTTCGTTCAATATGTCAAAGAATATAAATCTCTAGTAATGAACTCAGAAAATAATGGAAATGAATATAGGGTGAATCTTTATAAGGTATTTTCAGATCTTGTTTCCTCTGGGGTATTTTACTTCTCTGTGCCTAGTTTCTTACCTCCAAGGTCATTACTGTAAAATTAACTCTGGTATGTCTGCATTTTTATTTTTATTATTTATTTATTTTAATAAATCTTTATTGTTCAGATTATTACAATTGTTCCTCTTTTTTCCTCCATAGCTCCCCTTCACTCGGCTCCCATCCCACCCTCTGCCCTTACCTCCCCCCCATTGTCCTCATCCATAGAGGTATGATTTTTGTCCAGTCTCTCTCTGCACCCCCTTCACTCCTTTCCCCCTGAGAATTGTCAGTCCACTCCCCTTCTATAACCCTGATTCTATTATATTCAACAGTTTATTCTGTTTATCAGATTTTATATTCACTTGATTTTTAGATTCACTTGTTGATGGATATGTATTTGTTGTTCATAATTTTTATCTTTACCTTTTTCTTCTTCTTCAGACTCTTCTTAAAGAGTACCTTTCAGCATTTCATATAATACTGGTTTGGTGTTGATGAACTCCTTTAGCTTTTTCTAATCTGTGAAGCTCTTTATCTGCCCTTCAATTCTGAATGATAGCTTTGCTGGGTAGAGTAATCTTGGTTGTAGGTTCTTGCTATTCATCACGTTGAATATTTCTTGTCACTCCCGACTGGCCTGCATAGTTTCTGTTGAGAAATCAGCTGACAGTCATATGTGTACTCCCTTTTAGGTAACTGTTTTTCTCTTGCTGCTTTTAATATTCTCTCTTTGTCTTTTGCTCTTGGTATTTTAATTATGATGTGTCTTGGTGTGGTCCTCTCTGGATTCCTTTTGTTTGGGGTTCTGTGTGCTTCCTGGACTTGTACGTCTATTTCTTTCACCAGGTGGGAGAAGTTTTCTGTCATTATTTCTTCAAATAGGTTTTCAGTATCTTGCTCTCTCTCTTCTGGCACCCCCACAATTCTGATGTTGGTACGCTTGAAGTTGCTCAGAGACTTCTTACACTATCTTTATTTTTTTGGATTCTTTTTTTTTCTTGCTTTTCCAGTTGAGTGTTTTCTGCTTCTTTGAATTTCAAATCTTTGACTTGATTCTTGCATTCCTTTCGTCTGTATTAGGTCCCTGTATAATATTTTTTATTTCAGTCATTGTATGTTTAATTTCTAGTTGATCCTTTTTCATCTCCTTTTGGGTCTCGTTAAATGTATCCATCTTTTCTAGGGAATTCTTGAAAAACCTTATAACTGTGGTTTTGAACTCTATATCCAGTCGTTTGTTTTCCTTCATTTCTTTCATTTGTGATCTGTTCCTTTGTCTCCACATTTTCGCTGCTTCCGTGAGTTGGTAGAGGAGCTTTGTGTGTTCGGTGTCCTATGTGGCCCAGTAGCTCCGCCTCCCCAGTTACCTGAGGTGGACACTATTGGTGTATCTCTTTGTGGAGTCTTTTTTTTTTTTTTTATAATATATTTTATTGATTTTTTACAGAGAGGAAGGGAGAGAGAGAGTTAGAAGCATCGATGAGAGGGAGACATTGATCAGCTGCCTTCTGCATGACCCCTACTGGAGATGTGTCCGCAACCAAGGTACATGCCCTTGACCAGAACTGAACCCGGGACTTTTCAGTCCGCAGGCCGACACTCTATCCACAGAGCCAAACAGGTTTGGGCTGTAGTTAAAGTCTTGATTGTTGTTGGTATCACTGGGGGAAATTGACCTCCAGGCCAATTGGTTGTGAGGATCAGCTATGTCTGTGCCCGGAAAACTGTGCTGGACTCAGCCTTAAGACTTGCAAGATTGCAACAGCCTCTGTGCTGGGCTTGGATGGGGTGGAGTCTCAGGGCTGAGCAGACAGCCTTGGCTTCCTGTGGCAGCCCCTGGGTCTCAGTGTCCCTCGGTAATCACTGCAGACCTCTCTGCGCACAGTCACACTCATGTGCCTCCAGATCTCTGCCTTTCCAGCTCCCCTGAGTTTCTGTGCTCTCCGAGCACTCGTATGAGTCTGGGTCCTCAGGGTCTCGCCCAAAACTGGGGTTGAGTGCAGTCCGAACTGGATTTCAGTGCAATTGGGAGGTTCTGTCTCCCTCCTGCTAGAGAAAGACAGTGGCACAATCAGCAGTCAGCCCTCTGTCTGCTCTCGACCTGTCTTTCATGGCTCCCCTAAGTTTCCCTGCACTCCTCCCTTTTCACAACAGTCCAGACTTTCCCGGATGAATCTGCCCGGAACTGGGGTTCAGTGCAGTGGGAGTTTCCGTCTCCCTCTGGCTAGAGGAAGCCAGCCAGACCCTCTGCTGCCAGTCCTCTCCACATGCGTGTCGCCGTACCTCAGCTTTTTACAGCTCCTCTGGGTCTCTCTGAGCCCCTCTCTTTCCTTCTAGTTGTAGAATTTCCACTCAACCAGCTTCCTGTGGTTCTGGATGGTGTCCGTCCTGTCTTTTAGTAGTAGTTTTGAAATTGTTGTGCAAGGCAGCAGTGTAGGTGTTACCAACACCACCATCATGGTTTCTCTCCTGTTTGCATTTTTATGTTAATATTTTTAAGAATATAATTTTCCAATATTTAATATATCTGAATAGACTAAATATAGAAATTAACATGATGAAAGATAAAAATGTTATACAGGGAAATAAAATATTTCTAAAGTGCTTAATTTGTTTTCTTTCCCCTTTGTATTATAAAAATTCTCATATTATTTGACATATTGAAGAAAGATACAGCTCTAGATTTGATATTTTCTGTTTTCATACAGAGCAGATTTAAAAGCTTTAGTTATAAGAATTAGATATACAAAAATCACTACAAGGGAAAGATTTCTGCTCTTTGAAAATCAAAATTTAGTATTTACCTAAGAATTTGAGGCTTGAGGACTTATCAAGCTATGTATTATGTCAGAACAATATATTTGTCAGTCTTTCTGTGTTTTAATACCATCTTAAGATTTACTGCATTGTATTTTTTTTAATGCATTTTATTGATTTTTTACAGAGAGGAAAGGAGAGGGATAGAGAGTTAGAAACATCGATGAGAGAGAGACATCGATCAGCTGCCTCTTACACGCCCCCCACTGGGGATGTGCCTGAAACCAAGGAACATGCCCTTGCCGGAATCGAACCTGGGACCTTTCAGTCTGTAGGCCAATGCTCTCTCCACTGAGCCAAACCAGTTTTGGCTACTGCATTGTATTTGCCTTTGCTCGTAGTGAAGTAATAATGATAGAACTTAAAATTATTTTTTTATTCTATGTTTTTATTTATAATTAAAGTAGAAATTTGTACTCCTACTTTATTTTTATTTTTAATCCTTTCCCAAGGAGTGAAGACATTTTTCTATTGATTTAAATACAATTTTTTATTTTATTTTTATTTCAGAGAGGAAGGAAGAGGGAGAGAGAGAGGGAAACATCAATGATGAGAAAGAATCATTGATCAACTGCCTCCCACACACCCCCACTGGGGATTGAGCCCACAACCAGGGCATGTGCCCTTGACCAGAATTGAACCCAGGACCTTTCAGTCTCCAGGCTCTCTCCATTGAGCCAAATCAGCTAGGGCTGATTTTTTTTTTTTTTTTTAGAGAGTGTGGAAGGAAGGGAGAGGGGGTGAGTGACAGAGGTAAACATGGATGTCAGAGAGACATATTGATTGGTTTCCCACATGGGCCCCAATGGGAGACGGGGATCGAACCTACAATCCTAGTACCCTGCCCTTGACCAGGAATTGAACCCATGACCGTGGGGTGGGCAGGCTAATTTTCTAACCACTGAGCATGCCAACCGTGGTAAATACTACTTTAGTTTTATTTCCAATAACATTTTAGAAAGACAAGTGATTTTATTAAAGAAGAAATTATTTCTCTCTTTGTTTCACTTTCATTGTTTATATTTTAACCTTGTCATTGGAATTATGTTTCCATTGAAAATGATTAGTAAATATTTCTACTTTCAGGTTTAGGTAGCTATATTTGTGGCTTAATTGGAATCTATTTTGACTAGTTATAATAGACTATGGGAATAAATAATGTGATTATATTATGGAAAGTTATCTGCCAATGAAGTGTTTTTAAGAAATAAATTAGGGTTTGTAAGGAAAAACGAAGGACATACAGAAGATAAAATGTGGTATCTAATTTAGAGTTTCTTGATCTTAATTGGTGCTTATCATTCCCTTTTAAAAGCAGATTATTTTGGCCAAGCCAGAGTGGTTCAGTTGGTGGTTGTCCTGTGCTTGATCAATTCCTGGTCAGGGCATATATATGGGTTGCATGATCCCTGGTCGGGGCACATATGGAAGACATCCAATTGATTGTCTCCCTTCTTTTCTCCCTCATTCCTGTCCCTCCCTTTTCCTCTCTCTCCCCCTTTCTCTTTCTAAGCATGTCCTCGGATGAGGGTTAAAAAAATAAATAAATAAATAAATAAATAAATAAACCAAGAAAAGCTTTTTAAAAAGTAGATTATTTTGCTGGCTGATGTGGCTCAGTGGTTGAACATCGACCTATGAACTAGTAGGTCAGGGTTCAGTTCCCAGCCAGGACACATGCCTGGGTTGTTGGTGCGATCCCCAGTGTGGGGTGTGCAGGAGGTAGCTGATCAATGATTCTCATCATTGATGTTTCTCTCTCTCCCTCTCCCTCTCTCTCTCAAATCAATAAAAATATTGTTTTTAAAAAGTAGATTATTTTGATATGCTGGGTAATATGCCATAATTCTGGGAAAAACATAAAACTTTCCTGGCTTTCTAGGTACCCCCACCTCCCTTTTTTATAACCTGCTTGGTCTGCTTCTGACATCTTTTCTCTGTGGGGTTACTTTACTGCTCTGTGCCTAGTTTCTTCCTCTGTAAAATTAATTAGACTGAGTTAACTCTAAAGCCCTTTTTAAAAAACATCCTCAGCTGAGGATAGTTTCTCCATTGATTTCTAGAGAGAGTGGCAGGGAGGGAGGACAGTGGAGAGACGGATAAAGAGAAACATCAATGTGAGAGAGACACATCAATTGATTGCTTCCCACACATGCCCCTACTGGGGCTGGGAAACCTACCAAGGAGGTACTTGACTTTGCCCAGGAATTGAACCTGTGACCCTTTGGTCTGCAGGCAGATACTCTAACCACTGAGCGTCTGATCAGGGCCCAAGGCCCTTTAAAAAAAAAAAAATATATATATATATGTATGTATGTATTTTTTATTGATTTTTTTACAGAGAGGAAGGGAGAAGGATAGAGAGTTAGGAACATTGATTAGAGAGAAACATCCATCAGCTGCCTCCTGCACACCCCCTACTGGGGATGTGCCTGCAACCAAGGTACATGCCCTTAATCAGAATCGAACCTGGGACCCTTCAGTCCGCAGGCCACTGCTCTATCCACTGAGCCAAACCAATTAGGGCCAAGGTCCTTTTTAAAAAAAAGTACATATTTTTACTGATTTCAGAGAGGAAGGGAGAAGGAGAGAAAGATACATATATATCAGTGATGAGAGACAATCATTGATCAGCTGCCTCTTGCACATCACACTGGGGTTTGAGCCTGCAACCCAGGCATGTGTCCTGACTGGGAATCGAACTGTGACTTCCTGGTTCATAGGTCGATCGATGCTCAACTACTGAGCCATGCTAGTTGGGTCCTAAGTCCTTTTGGACCTTTTTATTCTACTAGCCAATGATTAGGGCTGCCATAGTCTCATATATATATATGTATATAGATATATATATATATTTAAAATCTTTCTAGAAATAGGCAGCAGCCCTTTTTGTTATTAAGAGCTTTCTTTCAGGCAGGCACATTAGGAAATTATGTGGGGAAAACCTTAGCAATAAAGAATTGTAGATAAGTTTGGAATCTAATTCATATGAGAGTCTTGTAGAAGAACTTCTTTCCTCTGATTGTATTGGGTTATTGGGATTGGTGTACATTTAAAAAACATTTTTCTTCCAGCCTTTTCTTTCTCAGGATAATGATAATTTTATTATTATTAGACGATTCATGTGCTTCCAGCAAGGGACATTCCAGACAAGCAGTGTCCAATAGAACTTTCTGTGATGATGAAAACATCCCATGTGGCAACCCCTTCCTTCCTTCCTTCCTTCCTTCCTTCCTTCCTTCCTTCCTCTCTTTCTCTCTCTCTTTTTCTCTCTGTTTTTATTGATTTTTTTTGTTTGTTTTTTAGAGAGAGAAAGGGAGAGGGAGAGATAGAAACATCAATGAGAGAGAAATATCAACATTGATTGGCTGCCTCCTGCATGCCCCTCCTAGGGACCAAGCCTGCATCTCAGGCATGTGCCCTGACCAGGAATGAACCAGTGACCTCTTAGTGCATGGGTCGACACTCACCCAATGAGCCACACTGGCCAGCAGCAGTGAGCACTTTAAATGTGGTGAGATAGATTGAGGAACTGAATTGTTAAATTTTATTTAATTTTTATGTCCCCCTTTTTCTCCCATTGGGCCCACCCTCCTCCTCCCAAGTCTTCACCACCCCATTGTGTGTGTCCATGGCTTATGCATATGTGCCAGTTCTTTGGTTGATCTCTTCCAGCCACCCCCCGCCTTCCCTCTGAGATTCCATAGTCTGTTCCATGCTTCTGGGTCTCTGGATCTGTTTGTTCCCCAGTTTATTTTTGTTCATTAAGTTCCACATATGTGTGAGATCATGTGATACCTGTCTTTCTCTGGCTTATTTTGCTCAGCATAACACTTTCCAGGTCCCTCCATGCTATCTCAAAGGGTAAGAGATCCTTCTCTTTTTCTGTTGCATAGTATTCCATGGTGTAAATGTACCACAGCTTTTTAATCCACTCATCTACTAATGGATACTTGGGCTGTTTCTAGATCTTAGCTATTGTAAATTGTGCTGCTGTGAACATAGGAGTGCGTACATTCTTTCTGATGGGTGTTTTGGGTTTCTTAGGATATATTCCTGGAAATGGGATCGCAGGTTCAAATGGCAGTTACATATTTAATTTTCTGAGGAAACTCCATACTGCTTTCCATACTGTACCAATCTGCATTCCCACCAGCAGTGAACTAGGATTCCCTTTTCTCTATACCCTCTCCAGCACTTGTTATATTTCCAATTTGGCCCTAGGAGAATGTCAGTGTAGCTTCCATTATTCTGCCATCATTTGGAATCCACATTTTTTAATTTAAAAATTTAATTTTAATTAACTTCAGTTTAAATTTAAATACTTTCATGTGGCTAGTGTCTGCCATGTTGGACAGCATAATTCCAGATTACCCATTCAACCAATAAATATTTTTTTAAGCCCACAGTGATATCCCTAGCATTGTATTAGATTGTATTAGGTGCTAGAGATATGAGGATCCAGCAATATGGTAAGGGAGACAAAGAGATAAATGTAATACAGTGTGATAGTTACTGTATTAAATAAAAGCACCAAATTCTACAGGACACAGGTACCAGTTCTTACGTAATCAAGTCTGAGCATGGATCTCATTGGGAGTGTTCTTATATCAAAAGGAGTATGATTGCCGAAACCGGTTTGGCTCAGTGGATAGAACGTTAGCCTGCAGACTGAAAGGTCCCAGGTTCGATTCCCGTCAAGGGCATGTACCTTGGTTGTGGGCACATCCCCAGTGGGGGCGTGCAGGAGGCAGCTGATCGATGTCTCTCTCATCGATGTTTCTAACTATCTCTCTCCCTTCCTCTCTGTAAAAATTCAATAAAATATATATATTTTTAAAAAAGGAGTATGGTAAAATATATATCTTAATATAAATTTATTTCCTTTTAAATGTAAGAAGGAATATTTTTTATATTTACTGACAGGTCTAGTGTGGAATATGTTTATTTTTAATATAGATACCTGTCTTTTTTCACCTGTATTATTTCTTTCTTTAGTGTATTATATAACTTTATTTTCAAATTCTCTGCTGGAGTAGCTGGGTAATTTCATGCAGTGCTAAGTATAATGCAAATGGTTTATGAGATAGTTGCTGTTTGAATGTCAGCATTCTCAAAACTAGTCATTAACATGTTATTGTTAGAAAGCCAGGATAGCCTTATGCATAGGTGGGATTAAGAAATTCATTCGTTTGTTCATTTATTCAACAGACATTTATTGCATATCATCTATGTCCCAGGCATTGTATTAAGAACTCTGAGAATAGAGCAGTGAATAAAAATAAGCCCTGTTCTTATAAAATCTATATTGTAGCAGGTGTAGAAAGATAGTATCAAATGTGCAAAGTCACACACACACACACACACACACACACACACATATATAAAAGCCAAGCGACCGGACGGCAGAACGACCAGAATGACCAGAATGACAGGTGGCTATGACGTGCACTGCAGTGGCCAACCAGATGGATCAGGGATGGGGCCAGCCAGCCAATCGCCCGTGGCCCCACCTCCCCTGCTGGCCCCACCCCTGATCACCCTTCCAACCCTGATCACTGAAGTGTGACCTTCAATGATTCTAAGTAAGTAACTGCTCTCCAGCCTTCATAGACCAGGAACCTGAACGATGAGTGATCAGGAGGAACACTGCTCACAGTCTGGACCGTCAGTCAAGTGTCCCAGAGAGGGCCCAGCACAGCCACCATCTTCCAGTGTCTCTGTCCACTGCTTACTACCAGAGAGGGCAGCGCATCACGCCACAGCCTCTTCAGAGGGTTAGTCAGCAGGGAACCAAACCACATGACCTGCCTGGGGACAGGCTTAGAAACGGAAGCTGTAAGTGTTCCCGACACTAAAGCGCCTTTGAAGCTTCAGCTCATCAGAAAGTCAACAGCAAACGTGTGTACACCCTGCAGAGATCTTTGACAGTAATGGCTACCCCTGGCCGGCCCCACCCCTAATCAGCTACCCCACCCATGCAAGGAAGGCTTCTTTTTTTATAGAAGGGGAAATTTGAACCGAGATATGTAGAAAATGGAGCATTAAGTTGTGGGTGTCACCTTACCAGTTCTGTGCTAGTGGCTGGTCCTGCACCAGTACTTTCTGGGACCTCCGGGTTCTTGACTCATGCAGGAAAGATTTCAAGATTGAGTTTGAATCTCGCTGGTGTGGGTCAGTGATTGAGTGTTGACCTATGAACCAGGAGATCACAGTTCTATTTTGGATTGGGACATATGCCCGGGTTTTAGGCTCTGTCCTTAGTGAGGAGCATGCAAGGGGATGGTTCTCTCTCATCATTGGTTCTCTCTCTCTCTCTCTCTCTCTCTCTCTCTCCCTCTCCCTCTCTCCCTCCTTCCCTCCCTCCCTCCCCCCTTTCTCCCTCCTTCTCTCCCTCTTTAAAATCGCTTAAAAAAAAAAAAAAGGATGCGTCCGAGTGAGAGTGAAAGCAAGTTTTATTCAGGTAGAGACAGAGAGCTAGGACCTGCTGCTGTGAAGAAAGTAAAAGCACATGTCCAGTCAGTCTGAGTTGTGTGCAGGGGTCAGTAGTTCTTGCGATCTTACTATGTGTTTTCAGTTTTTGAACTTAGTGGCACCAAATTCTGACTGCACCTTTTGGTTGGAAAGGGAGTCTTATTTCTAATACGTTCTGTTCCAGAAGTGTTGTTGCATTCATCTCCATCAGTCTCTTTTCTACTTGTTTTGTCCGCTCTCATTATAATCTCTATATATAAAAGCCTAAGCAGCTGGCCGACTGGCTATTGCTATGACATGCACTGACCACTAGGGGATAGATGCTCCACACAGGAGCTGCTGAGCTGCAGTCACTTGGCACCGGTGGTTTTTGGGTGATTTACCCAGAACCAGAGAGGAGGAAGCCTGATTCCGGGGTGTGTCACTCAAGAACTGTTCTCTTGCAATCCGGGAACCCTTGAGGGATGTCGGAGAGCCAGTTTTGGCCTGATCCCTGGAGGCCAGGCCAAGGGACCCCACCGGTGCATGAATCCATGCACCAGACCTCTAGTGATGATATTATGAGCTTTGGGGGCTGTTCTCTGGTCAGTTTTTCCTGCATCTTGGATTGATCTGGTTTTAGCTTGTCTTTGTTCACTTCTGCCACCACCTTAGAGGTTTCCTGCCATAAACTGTTTCCCTTTGATCATGCGTCGTGGTGGTGGTGGTGGTGGCAGCAGTGGCTCTGGTGAGAGGACCTAGTGGCTGATGGCCGGATGTCGCCTCCTGCTTCTTCATTCCACTTGATGGGAGTATTCCCTGACTCTCTACCCTGCTTCATGGGGATATCTGCATCCCTGTGGATAGTGTCAGAGGCAGGGAAAACAGTAGGTACAAGATCCTTTTTAGGAATATACTTTGTTAGCAGGCCAAAATGAATGCATCTTATCCTTATTTTAAGAAGGACTGTACAAGAAAATGTAAAAGCGAGCATACTGAGATTTCAGCTAATGTGGGTTGTGACAGCTTGAGAACATTTCAGACTCTGCCAAGACTCTCGTCCTCCTTTAGGCACACAGGCCTTCTTGTCTGTGCAGGCTTCAGTGACGCGGCCTTCTCAGGAGCAGAATGCTGTAAAGCCTCCTCTTTAAATGTACACAGTTCAGTTTGTTTGAAGCCATTAGTGCCCATATAGCAAGCAATAGCACATCTTCACTACAGGTTCTTAGATAGCAGTTTGAGTGTTTCCCAAATGAAATACATTTGTTGAAAGCACTGAAATGTACCTTGAATTTGAGGAAGAGATAGGTAATATTTGAGATATTTGAAGAAGAGAATATAGTCTATTTCCAACTCTTGAATTGATCTCTAGACTATCAAAAAGCTAACTATTGTACCACATCGTTTCATTACTGTATTGTCACGGAATGCACGCTTTTGTCATCACTGGAATTATACCATTGAATAGTATTTCTATTTTTTTCGTGGGACTTTAAAAAAAATACATAGTTTTATTGATTTCAGAGAGAGGAAGGAAAAGAGACTCAATGATGAGAGAATCATTGACCGGCTGCTTCTTGCAGGGAGATCGAGCTCATAATCTGGGCTGTGCCCTGACTGGGAACCAATCCAGCTGTGACTTCCTGGTTCATGGGTTGATGCTTAACCACTGAGACACACCGGCCAGACATTTTTGTGGCAGAATTTTTTAAAATTATAATCTAGGAGTGAAATTTTTATGCAGATAACTTTATTTTCTGTTGTTTAAAGTAAAAAATTATCAAATTTGCTCTCTACTCCTTTATTTTTAGTTTAGTGACAGTAAGTTTTAAGCCAAATTTTTGGCTTAAATGCTCTGATCTACTTCAGTTTAGGTACTGAAGGCATCAGTTCCTTCTTTTTCATTGATTCTTCTTTCTCTTCCCTCACTATCTCACCCCCACCCCACCCCCGCCACAAATTTTTTATCTTAAATCCACCACTGTGTCAGAGTTGTGGGCTAGGGGCAGATAAAAAGAATTATAGCAGATATATTGAGATTAGATAAATGTCACAGTCTTCACATATTTTCATAATTTATCATTAAGAGAGAATGAGGACATCATGAAGACATCTCATAAGAATAAAAGCCTGGCCATCAAATGGAATAACACTTTCTAGAGATTGGATTATATTACTCTTATAATTTACACTAGAGGCCTGGTGTGTGAAATTTGTGCACACTAAGGTGAGGGGGGGGCCAGATCCCTCAGCCCGGTCTGCACCCTCTCGCAGTCTGGGAGCCCTTGGGGGGTATCCTTAGTGCTGCCGTGAAGGTGGGAGAGGCTCTTGCCAGCCGTGAGCGTGGCTTCTGAATGGCGCTCCCCCTGTGGGAGCGCACTGACCACAGAGGGCAACTCTTGCATTGAGCGTCTGCTCCCTGGTGGCCAGTGAGCATCATAGTGACCTGTCATTGGTTGATTTGCATATTAGCCTTTAATTATATAGGATTTATCTTTACAACTCTGCAGTTTCACCTTCATACATGATTTTGGCATGTAAATCTCTAGCCTTCAAAATCATCATGATGTAGGTCTTGCCCGTCGGAACTTGTAGTTGATGGAAACTTAGCATTGCTACCAGTTTCAGTGCAATTACAAATCGTTCACAAGTGTAATGTAAACTGGCAGACTTAGCCCCCAGCTGATGTGTTAAAACCCTGGACAAAAGTTTTTCACACATTTAAATTGTGTTGTTTTCCTACATGAAAGCGCTTGGTATTATTGACCTAGACTATAGTCATTCAGTCATCACTGAATTTGAATGAGCCCAAACTGAAAAAAGTCTAGTGTTAGATCTATCAGGAAATGTGTTCTCTATCTGGGTACTAACTGCCGAAAGTATTGATATGTCCTATTGTCTTATCAAGTATGCAAAGACATATTAAGTAATGAGATGCTTATTTAATAAGTAGCAAGTTTAATCTTGTAATTCATTTTCTAATTTATGTATGACATTTCAAAAAATGACATTTCCTTCTCTGACCTTGTACTTCATAATTGATAATCAACAGAAAAGTAAGTTACATGTTTTGAATTAGTCATTGTTTTTCAGTATATGGGAGGATAGAAATTATTTTGCTTCTTAAAAATATTTACATGATTTTCTTTTTATTAATTACAGTTTATTATATAATGTAGTAGAAGAGGTATTTTATTGAAAGCTCATCTGAACTTCTTTGTCCTTTCAAATTAAAATATTAGCTTTGTTAAGCTTCTCTCCAGTTCTTAAGTTAATTGTTTATAAATACATAGATTTATTCCAGGAGGAAAGTAGAGGATGGTGGCCACAGATTTCTTTGGAATAGAGGTCAGGTGACCTTGGCTGAATCTCTGCTCTCTCACTAGCTATGTGATCTTTTTTTTTATTTTTTATTTTTATCTTTATTTTTATTCTAGTATATGTGCTGCCGAAGAGAGCACAGCTATGTGATCTTAGGAAAGCCACCTAAGTTTTCTGTTCCTCAGCTTCCTAATCTATAAAATGGATTTAATAATAGCACCTGTTTTACATGCTGTTTTGTCTTTTTAAAAAAATTATTTTAGAGAGGGGGAATGGAGGTAGGAGAGAAACATTGATTTATTGTTCTGCTTATTTATGCATTCAGTGGTTGCTTCTTGTGTATGCCCTGATCAGTGATGGGTCCCTTGGCATATTGGGACAATGCTCTAACCCAGTGGTTGGCAAACTGCGGCTTGCAAGCCACATGCGGCTCTTTGGCCCGTTGAGTGTGGCTCTTCCACAAAATACTACATGTAGGTGCGCACGTACAGTGCGATTGAAACTTCGTGGCCCATGTGCAAAAGACAGTTTTCGGCTCAAAAGAAATTTCAGTTTTTGTACTGCTGATACTTGGCTCTGTTGACTAATGAGTTTGCCGACCACTGCTCTAACCAGCTGAGCTATCAGGCTGGCGCTTGTTTTGCATCTTAAGTGATAAGTGCATATATATGCTTAGCATGTGTCCATAGAGTGTTCAGTAGTGTCTGCTGTTACTGTTGGGTTTAATTTTATTCTCTCCCCCCATGCCCTGCCACTGCTGAGAGGCTCCTATTCAAAGCACTGCACCTCTCTCCCCTTCCCTTGAGCACTCACTTCATCCCGGGAGCATGTTATGGTATAGAATGAGTCTGGTTTTTATGGTAGAGGCGTTCATTTTGAGCTTCCGATTTTTAAATGTGAAACTCCCCCTCTTCCCTCACCCCCTTTTATTCTCCTCACCTAATTCTTAGCTGAGGTATTGTGGTAGGACTTTGAAGTGATGGAGTAGTTACCAGCGATCACAAGTACAGTATTAGGAATATCTAGAAGATCCCTGGGCCTAATGCAGTAACTCCCCCTTATAGTATGCAGGGCATATTATTCTAAGAGCCCCCTTCCCCCATGGATGCCTGAAACTGCAGGTAATACCAGACCACACATGTTTTTGTGTATACATACATTCCTATGATAACGTTTAATTTATATATTAGACATAGTAACAGATGAACAACAACAATAATAAAATAGAACAATTAATAGACTAATAAAAATGAATTTAATGTGGTATTATTAAGTCAAATATGGGTTACTTGAACACAAGCATTATGATACTATGATCTGATAACAGAGATGCTCCTGAATGATGAGCAGGCAGGGAGTGTATACAGAGTGGATATGTTGGGCGGAAGGTATATTTATATTTCACGTTGGATGGAAAGGGATGGCATGAGATTTCGCCATGCTATGCAGAACATTGTGTAATTTAAAACTTACGAATTGTTTATTTCTGGAATTTTCCATTTTTGGACCACAGTTGACCGTGGGTAACTGAAACTACAGAAAGTGAAACCATGGGTTAGGGGAACTACTGTATTTCGAAAATTCAACTTTGGTTATTGTCCTCTCTCCATGCATTAGGGAGCACATGGGGGAGTGAAATATGGTTCTTTTAATGTAAACAAAACTTACTTATGTACATTATATTATTATTTAGCTGTTTTGTTCATAAATGCCGTTTATCTTTTTAAATATGTATTTTTATTGATTTTAAAGAGGAAGGGAGAGGAAGAGAGAGAGGGA
This sequence comes from Lasiurus borealis, assembly GCA_004026805.1. Lineage (NCBI taxonomy): Eukaryota > Metazoa > Chordata > Mammalia > Chiroptera > Vespertilionidae > Lasiurus > Lasiurus borealis. Next base: position 15,903 of record PVJN01008330.1, read on the forward strand.
AACATCAATGATGAGAGAGAATCATTGATCGGCTGCCTCCTGCATGCCCCCTACTGGAGATCCAGCCCACAACCCAGGCATGTGCCCTTGACTGGAATTGAACCCAGAACCCTTCAATCTGCAGGCCAACACTCTATCCACTCAGCCAACCAGTTAGAGCAAATGCAGTTGATCTTAGAAAAGGGAACATTGAAGATAGAGTAGTCATAAAATACTTTGTCGGAGAAGAAGGATTTACACTTGGACTCGAGGAATGATTAATATTTGGTTGAGTATTGAGGAGCTAGATGATGATAGTGAGGTAAAGGTTTAGAAGAGAATATGGTATATTTAGTGAATGCTGAAGGAATAACAATTAACTGCTTCTCTCCCACGCCAAAACTATATTTATTAAGCACTGACTATTGCTGCTACCATGTAAGGGATTAACTCATTTAGTCATCACAGCTCCATTTTACACATGAGGGTTAGAAATTTGCTCAGGGTGGCCAAGTGGTAGAGCCATAATGCTGCCACTGCTGCCTCATTTGGTTACGATGGAAGAATGTGTTTGTGGATAGATAAACGTTTATCTGTTGCTAGTAATACTCTGAATCATAAGTAATTTCACATCCTGAAAACACTAATATGAAATACTAAGCTGTATGATGCTGGTGAGGCACAGGTGTAATAGACTATTCCCAGATACAATAGACTATTCCCAGAACCTCAGAAGACCCGGTGGGTCCTTCCCAGTCAGTGTCTGTTCTCACTGACCTATTTTGAACATCATAGATGATTTTTTGTCAGTTTTGAATCTTATTTATTATCTCCTCTCACCTGAGGATATTTTCCCATGAATTTTAGAGAGAATAGGAGGGTGAGGATACATGCCCTTGACTGGGAATAGAACCCGAGACCCTTCAGGTTCTAACCATGGAGCAACCCGGCCAGGGTATTTTTGGAACTTTATATGAATGTAATCACATGTAATTATCTTTTTTTTAAATTCAACATTGTGAGATTCATACCAGTTGTATATAGTTCTAGTTTATTCATTCTTTTATTGCTTTAATGCTGTTTTTAATTAATTAGCAAGCCACCTCCCCCCCCTTATTTTTTTGCTTAATCCTCACTTGAGACTCTTTTTCCATTGATTTGGAGAGTGTAAGAGAGGGAACGACAGAGAAACATCGATGTGAGAGAAACACATCAAACCAATGGTTGCCTCCTGCATAAGCCCTGACCTGACCCAGGCTCAGTCAGGGTGTGAGGTGGGGAGGGGAGCCTGCAGCCAAGGTGTGCCCTTGACCAGAAGAGAACCCGGGACCCTCTGAGCCACGACAGCGAGGGCTAAGTGAACCTTTAAAGAACAAGTTGAAAGTTCTTGTAGCATGATAGAAATACAAATGTTCTTAAACGTCTTTTGTAGAGAAACACATTAAAAGTGTCTCTGAATGTTCTGTGCTTATATCATTAAAAATAATTTATGGAAGCGAAATATTACGTTAAAGGGCAATTGTTTTTGAGTTTGTTGTGGACCTAATCTGAGATATCCATCTTTAAAAAATTCCACTCATACAATTGTGGTCAGTATCTACAAAATAAGTTGTCTTATTTTTCTCTTTAAATACAAGCAATAGACAATTTTATGACGCTGGAAGATGAGTAACTTTTTGAAGCAGTACAGGGCAGTATGTAGATTCAGCGGTGTTTTGATCTGAGAGGAAAATCTTGACTAAGATTTAAATGAACTTCATCTTCAGCCAGAGAATATCAAAATGGTGATTTTGTGTTGTTATGAGTGAATGATTCTTAATTAGCTTAGTCTAGGTTTCACAGACTGCATATTTTAAAATATATATTTTTTCACCTCAGATGTGTGTGGGTGGTGCCAAACTTGAGGTTGAGAACCGCTAGCAGGGTCGCCTAAGACCATGGGCAAACACAGATATTTACATCACGATTCATAACGGTAGCAAAATTATAGTTACAAAGTAGCAACGAAAATAATTTTATGGTTGGGGTCACCACAACATGAGGAACTGTATTAAAGGGTCGCAACATTAAAAAAAAAAAAAAAAAAAGAAAGGTTGAGAACCACTGCTTTAGAGCCGAGATCGGCAAACTGCGGCTCACGAGCTACATGTGGCTCTTTGGCCCCTTGAGTGTGGCTCCTCCACAAAATACCACGGCCTGGGCGAGTCTATTTTGAAGAAGTGGTGTTAGAAGAAGTTTAAGTTTTAAAAATTTGGCTCTCTTGCTGAAACCAATTTGGCTCAGTGGATAGAGCGTCAGCCTGCGGACTGAAAGGTCCCAGGTTCGATTCCGGTCAAGGGCATGTATCCTGGTTGCGGGCACATCCCCAGTAGGGGACGTGCAGGAGGCGGCTGATCGATATGTCTCTCTCTCATCGATGTTTCTAACTCTCTATCGCTTGCCCTTCCTCTCTTTAAAAAAAAAAAAATCAATAAAATATATTTTTAAAAAATTGGCTCTCAAAAGAAATTTCAATTGTTGTACTGTTGATATTTGGCTCTGTTTACTAATGAATTTACCAATCACTGCTTTAGAGCAATGGAGTTGGTGCCTTTGGTGATCTTGGCTAAAAAAATGAAAAGTGAGAATAGCTATACATAGAAGTATGTACACATTATTATTATTATTATTATTGTTATTATTATTTTAAATGTGTATCGCTGGGAAATCAATGGTAGAGAGCACAGCAAAGGAAAGGAAACTGCAATATCTCCCCCTCCTCTGTCTTCATTTTACATACACTTCAAGCTTTTAGTTTCCTCTCTGTAGTTCTTCCTTTTTTTTTTTAAATTGATTTCAGAGAGGAAGGCAGAGAGAGAGAGAAACATCAATGATGAGAATCATTGACAGGCTGCCTCCCACATGCCATGCACTGGCGATTGAGCCTGCAACCCCAGGCATGGGCCCTTGACCGGAAACGAATGCAGATCCTCTGGTCCGCAGGCCAATGCTCTACCCACTGAGCAACCCAGCCAGGGCGCTTCCTCTATCTCACTGACTTAGCTGGGAAGAGCATTGGTAGCGTAAGATGATTCTGATGCAGTTCTGGATGGATGACAAACATCTGTGACTGCATCCAGAACCGTGCGTGAGCCTGGGGGGATGTCACCAAGGCGTATATGAACGGCACGAATTTGTGCACCAGTGGAGTCCCTCGCCTGGCCTGTGGGATTGGGCCGAAACCAGCTCTTCGACATCCGCCAAGGGGTCCCAAATTGGGAGAAGGCGCAGTCCCGGCCCAGGGACCGCACTGGTGCCCAATTGGGGCAGGTGAGGGACGCGAGAGGTTGGCCAGCCAGGAAGGGACCGCAGGAGAGCTCCAGAGAGTGTCCAGCCCATCTCAGTCCCGATTGGCAGGACCCCAGCAGCAAGCTAACCTACTAGTCAGAGTGTCTGCCCCCTGGTGGTCAGTGTACATCATAGCAACTGGTCGGCCAGTTGACTGTCTGCTCTCTGGTGGTCAGTGCATATCATAGCGGGTGGTTGAGCAGTCTTAGTGTATCATTAGCATATTATACTTTGATTGGTTGAACGGCCGACCGGACACCCAGACATTTAGCACATTAGGCTTTTATTATATAGGATAGATTGTCTTGGCTGGTTGTTCAGTGGTTAGAGCATTAGCCCATGGACCAAAGGGTTGTGGGTTTGATTCCCGGTCAAGGCACATATCTTGGTTGTTTGTTCAATCCACAATCTGGGTCAGAACATGTGGGAGAGACAACCAATCAATGTCTCTCTCTCTCTTTCTTTCCCCTCACACTCCTCCCCCCCTACTCTGTCTGAACAATGGAAACAATATCCTTGAGTGATTTTTTTTTAAAAAAGGTAAATAATATTTACTTCTTCCTTTTATTTACCTAATAAATTTAGCTGTCGTTCCTTGTTTTTATTACATTTCTTTATTCTCAGTGAAACACCATTTCATTGCAGAAATCAGTATGGTTTTCAGAAAATTGTTTAGAGGCCCTTTGGGACTAGTAGAAGATTTATTCATTTGCAAATCATGACCTATTAAAAATGAGGTTGCAAACCGTATGTGAATTTGGCTTCTTATTCTCTCCTGCCATTATAGAGGAAATGTAGTTGTGTGACCTTCAGCATGTTCTGAATCTTTTTTCCCTCTTCATTTAGTTAGACATTCACTTTTATAAGATTATCTCCCAGAACTTTTCCAAATCTCTTATTTTACAATTCCATACCCGTTTCAGCTCAGAAGATGAAATTCATTAATTCTTAAAGTAGTGTTAAGGCCAAATTTCTTGTTAAACAATATCTACATAACCATTAGGCTAAACTTTAATAAAATGCACTTGTAATCTGAGTTTTCTCATAAATGAGTTCTAATATAGCGCTTCCTAATATCAGTCCGATGCATATATAAAATCTTAGTCATGAGGTGGGATTTTGAAAGGAACATTTCCAATAAGACATATTAACTTTCTTTGTATGTGTATGTTTGTGTGTGTGTGTGTATGTATTTTTAAGGCAAATCGACATTTTAATTTTTATTCTTAATACTAGAGAACAAGCCTTTTCTTTGTTTAGAACCTGAAAGGAAATGATGTCTTAGGCCAACTGTATCTCCAAAGATAATTATACAGTGAGTTATCAATCAAATTAACGAAACTATGACAACTTCTTTCACTAACTTCCCTTCAGTTGGTGAAATTACGGCCTTGAGGAAAATGGTTATGATCTACATCCTGATATTGTATTGAAATGTGAGACCTCTTTTATGAACCTATGTTAAACATTAAACTGTTGCTGCCTTCATTAGAACAATCTCCTGGGTTACTGGCCTTTTGGAAAACAGGTGAACACAAAGTGAAATGTGCTTTTGCACGTAAACTTTTCTGATGTAAAGGGGGTGGGGTTATAATTTCTGGAGTCCAAACTGGAAGCCAGAAGACTTCATTTCCGCTGTCGTTTTCTGAATGAGCCAGACTGAAAGGGTCAGTGCGCCATAAAGCAGTTCGGGAATTCTGTTTAGCAGGAAAATGAGTTGCGGTTTCAGCAGGGAACGCGAATCCTTCTGCCGGCCTGTGTTTAAGAGACAAAGCCGCGTGGAAAGCTTTTCTGTGTCCTTAACCGTCTTCGTCTTTCCTGTCGCCAGGCAGCGAGGAGATGTCCCCTAAAGAGGCAGAGCTGCCCATCCTCTCTCTCCTCTGCCTTTAAAAAACAAACCTATATACTGGGACTTTCAATGGCCTTGCATTGACCAGCAGGACAAAGAGTGCTTTCATACTGGGGTGAGCCGCAGCCAGTGTGCGGGCCTTTGTCAGGGCTCGCGCTGGCTCGCTCTCCTTCACCACCCCCCGCCCATTGTTCACTTCGCAGCGGCTACAGTATCTTTTCTAGACTTTTACCTCGTACCTAAAAGCAAACAGTGGCAAAAGAACATTCCAACTTCTTTTCATACAAGTGCAAAGAGAAGAAGCTTGCTTTCCTCTTGTGTGTTTTGATAAAGTGAATGTGCCCTGTTACATCCCTGTGCCATGGTGCAAGACCTGATCTGGTGGAAATTATTCTGTCTTTTAAAAAGTAAAGTCAAAATGAACTTTATGTATTTCTTGTATGGCTGTATCCCATCGAACTCATGGTTGGTGATAGTCATAGTGAAATACAGACAGGATTCTTTTCCCCAGTGTCAAATGGGTTTTAAATTACTCTGTTTTTGTGTTACTAGATGATATAAAGTGGAAGATTTAGACAGTTATGTGGATTATCCAAAGAATGCCTTTTGCCTCACTTAACAGACAAAAGTTAATGGTGTTGGCCTTTGTCCTATATTTTGCTTATATAGAAGTAAACCATCAGGTTAAATAAGCAAAAGTTATTTTGAAAAACATGCTATATTTGCATATGTAAACTATCAGGTCGAGCTAGACTGTATTTTACAATTTTTTTTTAAATTTCACTAAAGAGTTCTGTGTTTTTGTTTTTTACACAGTTGATTTATCTTGTAATGAAAAATGCATATAGGAAATTATAGAGAATAATATATAACAAACATTATTGCATATACCATCCATTTTTGTTGTATTTGTATTCTTGAGATTTGGAGGACTCTAAAAGTCTTTATCTGTGTCTTGTGAAAGTTTATGAGTTTTTTATTCCATCATCTGTTACAAATTTTCCTCCTGGACTAGTAATTTGTTAAAGCAAACCTATTGTGCCACACAGTGCATATCCTTGACACTACACAGAGTCCCCTGGAAAGTATTTGTGATTTTAAGTTCTATTTAATAACCTCAGTATTAATCATGTGCCGAATTTCGGTCAATGATAGATCACATATATGGCAGTGGCCCTGGAGGATTATAATGGAAATGAAAAATTCCTACCAGACAAAACCGGTTTGGCTCAGTGGATAGAGCATCGACCTGCGGACGGAAAGGTCCCAAGTTCGATTCGGGTTGGGGGCATGTACCTTGGTTGCGGGCACATCCCTACTAGGGGGTGTACAGGAAGCAACTGATCGATGTCTCTCTCTCATCGATGTTTCTAACTCTATCCCTCTCCCTTCTTCTCTGTAAAAATATATTAAAAAATGAAAAAGAAAAATTCCTACCAACTGGTGACATTGTAGTCGTCCTCATAAGGGTGCAGTGCAGTGCGTTACTCACATGTTTGTGGAGATGCTGTTGTAAACAAACCTGCTGTATAGCACATAGTACATAGCACATAATATTTGATGATAATAATTGTTACTGGTGTAGATATTTCCTACACAATACTATTTACTGTTATTTTAAAGCAGGGGCGGGGAATGGCCAGCCTGCAGGTTCTATGAGACTGCAAAATCATTGGGTCTGGCCCTGCCAAAGCATAAGGGGCGAGTTAATTAAATATTTGACCAAATATAGCAGGCTAATGTTTAAATTGATAATTTTGCATGGTCTGCGAATGATGTTATAAATATTCAAGTGGCCCCTGAAAGAAAAAAGATTCCCCACCTGTTTTAGAGGTACTCTTTCTACTTCGAAAAAGAAGTGTGTAGTAAAACAGTATGCCTCACCCACATTTATTTACTCCGCCTCTTTAAAAAACTATATATATTTCAGAAAGGAAGGGGAGGGAGGGGGAGAGAGAGAGAAACATCAGTGTTGAGAGAGAATCATCAGTTGGCTGCCTCATCAAGCCCACACCCCAGCATGTGCCCTGACTGAGACTCGAACTGTGACACACTGGCTGGGCTGTCCACTGTCTCCTGATTGCATTATTTTCTCTTGTGCTTGATTTAAGCTCATGTTTGTTCATCATGACCCCTCCGTGTACAAAATCCATTCATTGCTAATGTTGCCAGGAAGGGCCGTGCTGAGTGAGTGACTTGGAAACAAAAATAAAAGTCAGAACTACAAAGGTGGAGAATTAGTGTCGGTTATTGCTGATGAGTCAGGCTTTCTCATTTACCATAGCTCCGATCTTGAAGAACAAGAACGAAGTGATAGTTGCTTTGAAAGGATCTGCTTCGTTAAGGGCAATGAGACTGATTTTGAGAAAACCCTGTGTCAGACATGGAGAAACGACTTGGGATGGATTGAAGACCAGACACAGAGCATCTCCTTCCTAGCACCGTGCCAGTGCTGGCCAAAGCAGAAAGTTTGTTTGCATTCAAAAACTTTTTTTTTTTAATTGAATTTATTGTGGAACATTGGTTAAAACATTTATATAGATTTCATATATACAATTCTATAACTTATCATCTGTATTTTGCATTGTATGTTCACCACTCAAAGTCAAGTCTTCTTATGTCACCATTTATGGCCCCTTTACCATCTTCTGTCTCCCCCCACCCCTTCGCTTACATGTTTAAAGAAAAGGCTGGCCCACACCAGGAAGTTGAACTTTTCCTGTAGCGCTGGATGCTTTAAATGACTCAAGAATCGTTATTCATTACTAACGTGGAGGTGAGTGCTGAAATGAAGCAGCTGAAGTTTGGAAACTAGATAAGGTGATTATGGAGGAAAATTATTGTCAGAGTAAATATTCAGTATGAATTAAACCTCCCTGTTCTGGAAATGGATGCTTAAAGGAACTCCCATCTCTAAGGAGGTCAAATCCTTGCTGGGTTTCAAGGCTTTTAAGGACAGGATCACAGTCTTGCTTGGGGGCAGTATTGATGCTACAAATTAAAAACCTTTGTGATTGGCACAGTGAGAATCTCTGGGCCTTGAAGCATATCATAAGCGCACACTCTTTAGTGCACTGTGGGAGCAATAAGACATGGATAGCCCAGCTCCTCTTCCAGGATGCCCTCCTGAATGGCTCTGACAGCAACGTGGAGAAGAACGCATCAATTAATATTGATGATGCTCTGGGACATCCTCCTTTTATTGTGATCTTCATCCCAATGTCAAAGTAGTGTTTCTCCCTTCAGACACTTCCGAAACCATCTCTTGGGTCAAACCAATGGATCGAGAAGTTAGAGCAGCTTTTAGAGCCTGCTACCTGAGGAGGACCTCTGCCCACGCCATTGCTGAAACTGAGGAAGACACTGGTGCAGTTCGGGAGGGATGATAAACAACATCTGTGCCTGCATCCAGGGCCTGGCTTGGGCTTGGGGCTGGTGTCACCAAGGAGTACCTGAAGGGCATCTGACAATACATTCAGGAGGTTTGTCCATGACTTCAAAGGATTTTCTGAGGATGAGGAGGTGCACAAATCTTAAAGTTTAAGAAGCAGCCCTAGCCGGTTTGGCTCAGTGGATAGTGTTGGCTTGTGGACTGAAAGGTCCTGGTTTGATTCTGGTCAAGGGCATGTACCTCAGTTGCAGGTCCCTCCCTGGCCCAGGTCCTGGTTGGGGTGCATGCAGGAGGCAACCAATCGGTGTGATTGTCCCATCCATGTTTCTGTCTTTTCCTCTCCCACTCTCTCTAAAAAAAAGGAAAAATATCCTCATTTGAAGATTTAAAATATAAATGAAAAGTAAAATAAAATTTAGAAATAGAAAAAAGCTTATAGGATAAGAATGTAAAGAAAATATTTTTATATAGCTGTACACTGTGTTTGTGTTGTAAGCTAAGTGTTATCAAAAGAGTCAAGTCTTGGCTGGTGTGGTTTGGCTGGGCGTTGCCCATGCACCAAAAGGTTGTTGGTTTCAATTCCTAGTCAGGGCACATGCATGGGTTTCGGGCTTGATTCCCAGTGGGGAGTGTGTAAGGAGCAGGAGGCAGCACATAGATGTTTTTTCTCTCTCCCTCTCCTTTCTACTTTCTTTCCTCTCCTTACCTCTCTATTTCTCAAAATCAATAAAAATTATTTGAAAATAAAAAGAAAGAACACAGTTGAAGGAAACATGCTACTTGATAAGCTATACTACAAGGTTATAGGAACAAATTGATGGTCACCAAATAAAACTTAAAAAAAATATATTTAATTGATTTATTCTTTTTTTTTACAAAGAGGAAGGGAGAGGGATAGAGAGTTAGAAACATCGATGAGAGACATCGATCAGCTGCCTCCTGCACGCCCCTACTGGGGATGTGCCAGCAACCAAGATACATGCCCTTGACCGGAATCAAACCTGGGACCTTTCAGTCCACAGGCTGATGTTCTATCCACTGAGCCAAACCGGTTTCAGCAAAAACTATTTTTATTAAGTCAAAAATTAAAAAAAAAAGCTTATGAAGTAAAAATGTTACATTAAATTAAGGTTTATTGAAAATTGATATTTTAAAAAATAAGTTTAGTGTACCCTGAATGTAGAGTTTATAAAGTCTGCGGTAGTATCCAGTAAGATCCTAGGCCTTCGCACTCACTCACCTCTTACTCACTGACTCTCCAAAGCAACTCCAGTCCTGCAAGCTCCATTCATGGTAAGTGCCCTACACCGGCACATCATTTTAAAAAACTTTTTAAAATTCATTTTTACTGTCCTTTCCCATGTGTAGATATACAAATACTGACGCATTGTTTTATGGTTGTACAATAACATGCTATTCAGATTTGTAGCCTAAAAGCAGTGGGTTATACCACATAGCCTTGGTGTGTAGGCTATCCCATCTAAGTTTGTGTAAGTCTGTATACCATCTAAGTAAGTCTTCACATAATGATGAGATTGCCTAATGCCACTTTTTCCCTGTCATTAAGTGGACATGACTACACTAAATTTTTATTTATTTATTTAAAACTATGTTCTTACTGAGTTTAGAGAGAGGGGTGAAGGGAAAGATAAGAGAGAGAGAAACATCGATGAGAGAAATACCGATTGGCTGACTTAACATGAGTCTTTATCCTAAGAAATTATGTTTAGAGTTGTAATTGTTTGTAGGATTTATTTATTTTTTTTGGTTAGGATATTTTCATTGAACACAGAAAGTGAAAAAAAAAAGTTAATTATGGTGATGTAAAAGTTTGCATTTTTTGGTTGGTATTTTAACCAAAAGCTAAAGATAATTTAGTCTAATCTTTTGTTTCATGATGGCAAGTTGACTTTCATCTTCTAATATGTTCTTTAGTATCACTGGGGAACTGCTCTCATGGGTGGCTCTGGGTGTGTGTGTGGGGGGGGCGGTGAAATGGACTTACAGAATACTTTGCAGTTTTTATTGGCTGTGAATTTGTAAGTAGACGGAATGACAAAAATGTTTCTAGTGTACTTTGATATTAAGAATGATGAGGACAGAAGGAAGAGAATGATGTTTTCTAAGTAGTGATGGTTGGTATTTTATATTGATATTCATCGGATCATCATCTTCAGGGGAAATTAGGTTTACTCAAAAACTCGGTAGGGGTGCTTTGGAGATACGTAGTGCTAATAAAAAGGGATTGATTTTCCCCATCAGTCTCCTTGATAGTTGGCATGGTGGGAACAATATTTTCAGTAACTGACTTCTGGCATGTGGCAGTCAGGTGAATTAATTTAGCTAACGGCAGATCTAAAGAAGAAAAGCAGTTTCCTCTTTTGGGCACTTTTCCATGTAAATAAACTGTTACGTTAATCTGAGAAGCCGCTCACCTTGGGGAGAACAGTTAAGTCAGAATTAAGAAGTTTCATAACAGAGAGAAATTCTGTATATAAAATCACTGGAGTGGCAAAAATCAATCATGATCTTTTAGAATTTTGTCAGATATGGAACAGATTGCATTTTTGTGTTTTTCATTATTCAGATGTAGGAAATCTTTGTATATTCTGCATGCAAATCCCAGACATGATTTGCATATATTTCCCCCCATTCTGTGAGTTTTTTTTTTTTTTTCGCTTTCTTGGTGGTATGGTGTTTTCTGATGCACAAAAGTTTTTAACTGTTGAAGTACACTTTATCTCTTTTTGTTGTTGCTTTTGATGACATATCTAACAATCTTGTCAAATTTGAGTTTATGCAGATTTATGCTGTTTACTACTAAAAATTTAGTTTTAGCCTCTACTTTTAGGCCTTTATCCATTTCGAGTTAATTTTTATAAGACACATCCCTAATGGGTCAGAACTGATAACATTAAAGGGATTATAGCTATTTTCAGAGCAACCGTATTTTAAATATTGTTTCTTTTGAGAAGTCATGTATCGTATCTCTGAAATAGGGCCTAGTTTTGAAATTCTGCCCTTATTTTTGTTACATAGTTTTCTTTTTCATTATCAAAAACTACATAGAAAGGAGGAGAAAGTGGAGAAGGCATAAATTGACTGACATTACTATATTGCCCTAAAGCTTAAAGAAGACATACTGCAGAAAATGTATTTTTCATTCATTTGTTTTCATCCCCTGAAATCAATTGCCTGAGTCTTCTCTGAAGCACTAGGCCAATGGGTCTGTACTTTCACTTTCCCTTTCACTGAGGCAGTGATAACGTGAGGCTATCCCTTTAAGAATATTGCTTATGCTGAGCGTTGGGATGATAGCTTTTCTTGGAGTGGAGTGGGGCAAAGTTTAGGAGCGTTCAGCTGGGAGCTGGAAACGGAGCAGAAGGGTTTCGGCGAGTTGGAGGAAGATTACTCGGGACTTTGACTACTTGCTAACTCGTCAGACTCTACCTTCTGAGGAGTTACTGACTGCGAGTCAAACCCAAGGTCAGTTACGATTGTCATCGATCCAAAACTCCCCTCCGGAGAGTTTATCATTCATGGAATTTCAGTAAACATCTGTGCTTAAAATTAAAAAGAAATGGGTCCCCTCTTTCCTTCATGGTATAACTACGAAACGTTCAGATCATTATGTAATCTCCTCAGAGATCCTGGGTTTCTCTGATGAAATTTTTTTATCAGCCTAATTGACATTTAAATGTATAGAGTATATATTGAGTACTTTAATAATCCATTTAAAGTCTGTTGTACTTTAATTCTCTTTAAACTTCAGTTTTTATTTAATTCTGAAAGTTGTTAATTTTTATTTTAGAAAAAGTGTGTAGAATTAGAATTTTTTGGCACTCATCTTTCTAGTTAGTCTTAATTCAGTTATTACATACTATCTGTCTAATCTTGTTAATGATTTTCCTTATATTTCCTAATAAGTAATTCAGCAATTTGAACCAGAAGTGTCAAGTGGTTGTGCTACTGTATTTCAGTCATGACGTTTGAGAAATAAAAATGTGTTTTGGACACAGCACATGCATATTACACTGCTCATTGATTGGTGGTGCTGTGGGAAGCTAGTTGTTTGTTACCCTGAGCTCCAAGGGAAATAAGCGTCCAGTGATGTATGCTTGAGACACAGAGGTTGGCGAGAGCTGGTCATAAGCTTCAGGGTTAGCAGAATTAGGAGGAAGTGCGCTGTAGTCTAAGAACTCTACATGCATGTAATTTCTTTGAATTGACCTGTTTTTGGAGAAAATGCCCAGCAGTGCCTATTACATACGATTTATGTGGTTTTTTAAAGCGGAAACGGTGATAACCAGCCAAGTTGCAAATGACTAAATTATTGTTATTTTAAAATTAATATATAATTCACATATGTAATTTACACTATTCAGTTGTATAATTCAGTGATTTTATCTTACTTATGAAGATGTGTAGCCATAACCACTAAGATTAAAGGAGAAAATTGCCTTATAAAATAAGCTTCCTTGTTTTCTTTGTATTACCTTTCCCCTCTGTAATAGTGAGTACTCATTGCCTTTGGGAAGATGATTCAGCAGGGGCCAAGAATTTGGGACTTTTCAGTTTAGAGCCACACTCCATTGACTCTTTTATGAGATGAAATATTAATTTAGTTTTATCCTATAAATAGGGGCAGCCACATTTTGATCGGGTGTTTATTTATTTATTTTTACATATAGTATAAGTATTCTGCCCTTGTATACACTGATGTAATAGAGGAGCACCGTCTTTAGAATACAGGGGACCTGGCCTGATACTGAGTCTTGTTAACTTGGGTAACTTACTTCATCTCGCTGAACCTCATTTTACCAGAGGACTGTAAAATGAGTCAGGAAAGATAACCTGGTTGGTTATGTTGTAGTTCGCTGTAGATTCAGATCTTCTGACTTCTATTTTTAGTTTTCTTTTTATAGAATTATGTTTTTGTTTTAAAATAATTATTTTTCTCCAAACAGTTCATTTATCAGTCCCACACAATATTCTGTTGGTCGTTTTCAGAGAGAGAAGCAAATGAAATCAATGTTCTTTATCTGTTGCCAAGGAAAAAGAATGTCTGTTAACTGGATTATTGGCCAAATACATGATTGTCTCTTTAAAAATCTTACAATTAAATATTGTTTGCCAATAAAGTAACTAATAGTAATCAGAAGCCCTAACCTTCCCTTTAGTGGCCTGGTTCACCTTTGGGGGCCATAGAACTGATAACTAATATGAGAGCTTGTTCTCACAGAGTGTAGAGCTTTAGCTAGAAAAGCAACAGCAGTTGGCTGTGCAGAAGAAAGCACAGCCTCTTATTTTTTGTTATTCACGTGACCACGTGCAGAACTGTCACTCAAAGGAAGTTTTATTTCAGCCGAGGGTAGTCTTATTTCTGAAAGGGTTGACCAGGACTTGCATCCTGAAACTTGTTAGGCTCATGTTTCTGCATTGCCAACATGTATATAGTCTGGAGGAAGCAGTTTATTACTGACCTGCTTTAGCTTAGCTATTTCTCAGTGTGGATTTAAGTCAGTTCCTCATGCAGGGGCTGCATTGGCAGTGCATTGGCAGTGTGTTGAATTGTCTGAGGTGGCTAGTTTAAAGAACTGTCAAGAGACTGTTATAGGGTCATTAATTTTGAATGCTTGAAGCATAGGATTTCATTTCATTTTGTTTTTTCTCCTCAGGAAACTTGCTATTTATATATAAAGAATTTCACTTTTAATGATTCAGACTTCTGCCACTTGTGATCATTCATATAAAATTCTCTGCAGCTGTCACTCAGTCTTTCAAACTGGTTTCATTGAATTAGAAAGGAGCACAGTGTGAGCAGTATTAGTGTGAGTAGTATGAAATATTAGTTACAATGAAGGAAGGATTCTCTCCTTTTGGGTTTACTACATTTACATAGTCATTCTTTTAAAATTGAAATTAGTATGTAAATAATTTGTATTTATTGCAGAAAAAGCTCATTGTACAGTTATGTAATCCCTGCCATCCAGAGATAATTGCTGTTAATCTTTTGTGCCAGTCTTTCGGTTGTCATTCTTAAAGAGGTAAAAACAATCACCTTACCAGATGGAAGAACCTATTACAATTTTCAGATTTCAGAGCTAAATAAAATGATAGTCTTTTGTCTTTTAACAGAATGTCTGACAACATGCTGACACGTTTTAAACAGAACTCTGACGGAGAGCCTCTTTTTAAAAATGGTGGGGGGAGAGGAGGGAAAACAGCAGCTAAAATAGAAAAACAAGGAAACGGTTGTATTCTCTGTGCCTGTGTAGTTAGCGGAAAGACGGGGCCTTTGTCAGCAGTTTCCAGGTTGATGAATTAGTCGCATCTTTCTGAATATCCTGCTTATACTTCCTTGTCTCTCTCTACGGAAAGGAAAGGTGGCAGGTTTTCATCATAAAGTTGGGAGGCTTGTTGTGTAATTGTGTTTGTTTTGAGTTTCCATGGGGTGTTTTATCATGGGAATCGCTTTTGGAGAGATTGGTCTGGTCACATTAGGATATTTGAAATGCTCTGTTTTCCAGTTTCTGTGAGGAATGAAGGGTATGACCCCCGGGTGACAGAGGTGGGGTCGTTGACAGCATTCGGTGGTGATTTTCTCTTATGCTAACGCGTCCACTTTTGAGGTCTCTTACCCTTAACTCGCTCTGTAGAATCCCTAGAGGACCTGGGCAGCAGCCCCTGGAGGACCGGATCTTCGCACCCGCGGTCTCGGCGGTGTACAGCGCGGTGAGTGATTCCAACTGGTCATAATGTCTGTCTGTCCCCCCACGTGAGCCTCTGACACTACAGGCAGTGCCTGTTTGATAGGCATAGGATAGATATTTTTTGGCAAAATGATCAATAAAATCCCAAATAGAATTAGATGTATATCATTTAATGCGGTGAATAGGCCTTTCCCCATCGTCCTAATTTAAGAAGTGATTAAACAAAAATGATTAAGATAGATTAGCTCGTACATCTGTCTTCTTTGTTAAAAATTTTATTTTTATTGATTTCAGAGCGGATGGGAGAGGGAGGGAGGGAGACAGAAACATCAGTGATGAGAGAATCATTGATTAGCTGCCTCCTGTACTTCCTCCACTGGGCATCCAGTCAGCATGTCCTATTAGGGAAACAAGCCGTGACCTCCTGGTTCATTGATCGTCTCTCTCCTTCTTTTTCTTTCATAATATTTGCCTTTGGCCTTGCATTGTGGTTTCTTTTAGGACACTGTGAGGTTTAATTTTCTTTTTGGCTATCTTAAAATTACTTTTTTTAACACATTTTTAATTTTACTTTTTTCCCTCTCTACATGTAAAAATACAGAAAGTTTGGAAAAGAACATTGGAGGGAGATTTAATTTATGTTATGTGATTGGTTCAGATTCATAAGTGAAGGAATTTAAAAATTAGAGGATGAAGATAATAAAATTAGATGCAGATTTCAGCTCTCTAACAGTGAGCCTGAGAGAATTTAGGGGAGAATTGGGGAGGTAGCCATATCTTTTAAATATTTTAGTTCATTATACTGTTTATTCCTAGGAATATGACAGGGTGCTTTGTAGAAACTCACAGTGTAGTGAGGAAGATGAGTAAATAAATCATTATAATCTTAAGGTTAGATGATAAAACAATGATTCTTATCCCTTTGAGTTATGAATTCTTTTTAGAATGAAAATGGTTACAATGCTTTCTCCTCAGAAGATAACATATACCCAGTGTTTACAATATAATTTTAGAATTTCACAGATATCCACCAGGTTAAGAATCTGATTAGATATGTGAATATGCTATTATGTGGTAAAGGAAGAAGTCACTTTGCTATGGAAGTGACACTAAGCTGGAAAGGATAGAATTCTATGCTTAACTCCTCACCTAAATAATGTTTACATATATTAATTTTTCTCAGCAAAATCCCATTCCTCACCCAGGATTCATTTCTATAAATAGCACCACATTCTCTCCGTTGCCCAATCCAAAATCCATGACATCATCCTTCGGTCTTCGTTCTTTCACAGCCCACACCCAAGATATCATATTCTCCTTTCAAAATACAGATCAAATCCATTACTCATCTCTTTCCTGCTACCACCGCAGAGCACGCCATTACCTTTTGCCTGTATTATTGACAGTAATTTCCTTAACTGGTCTCCTTGCTTCCACTTTACCACCACAAACACCCGCCTTAAACACGGTCCACTCTTTCTATAGTAGCTATTTCCTTTTAAAAGGAAATTCAGATCTGCTCTTAAGTTTCCAATGGCTCTCTGTTCCACCTAGATGAAAATCCAGAATCTTTACCGTGGTCTGTAATGCTCCGCATACTGCTTGGATTTCTGTCTCTGACCTGCCTATATGCTACCACTCTGGCCTCCTTGCAGTTCTCAGACCACATCAAGCATGTTGCTGTCTCTGGGACTTTGCACCGCTCTTCTCTGTCCTGGAAATCTTTCCCTAGAAATCTGCACAGCTCACTTCCTCACTTGTTAGGTTTCTACTTAAATGCTACTTTTCCAGAGAGCCCTAGTGAGAGGAGAATGTCCGGTTATTTTCCATCCCTTTATTCTGCCTCATTTTCATCAAGGCACTTATTACTACCCACCAATATATAGCATAGACATTTTTTCCTATCATTTCTAGCTCACACAGAGGTAAGCTCTGTGAGGACTGAACGTTTGGATTGCTCACTATGTTACCAACACCTCGAATAATGCTTGACATGCATTAAAAACTTAAGAAATACCTGTCATATGTTGAATGAATTTACATTCTAATAATAATATACAACTAATTATTTAAGAGATGTTTTAAAGAGCATAAAGCTCATATTATAAAGTGAAAAAATTGTCTCTTGCTCTCTCAAATTAATACACAAAAATCCTGAAATATGATAATCTTCATTTTTTTGATCAGTTGTTCTCATTCTTAATAATGTAAGTGTCTGCTGCACCTTCACAGTGTTGTACATTTTAACGGAATGTAGGACAGTGGTTGGCCAGGTGCTTTGATATGCTTAGTTTCCCTTTTCTTCAACCCCGAGATATATTGACTAGAGGCCCAGTGTACGAAATTCGTGCATGGATAGGGTCTCTAGGTCTGGCCAGTAATCATAGCCAATTGGGGCTGAGCCCATTGGGGCCTGCCAGCCTGGTGGAAGGACAAGGAGGGAGGGACCTCAGGAAGTTGGCCGCCAGCCCTCGCCACCACCACCCCCCCCTCCCCCGGGAAAGGGGCCACGTCTGCTGCTACCCACTCGTGGTTCCCCATCCCGTTCCGGAGCCCAGCTCCGATCGGGTAGTCAGGGTCTGCTGGCCGGGGGGAGAGACCACAGGAGATTGGCTAGCCAGGCAAGGTTGGTTGTAGGAGTGCACTGACTAGCAGGGGGAAGCTCCTGCATTGAGCATCTGCCCTCTGTTGGTCAGTGCATGTCATAGCAACCAGTCGTTCCAGTCATTTGGTCCTATTGGTCTCTTAGGCTTTTATATATATAGATCATTATTCCTCTAGCGTCTAGGTTCATTAGTATCATTTCTGTGTCATAAAATAAAGGCTAACCCTCAATTCACCTCCTCTTGCCTCAGCATATGGTGTCCATATGTTACTTTAATTGAATTGGTTAAATTCTTTGAAAGGCAAACACACCTTCTGGTTAGTTGTAAAAAAATTATGCAAACAGGATTTTGTTTATGTCTGAATGTGGCTTTATGCCTTTGTGTTGGCCATTTTAGGTAAATTCTCTGCTGATACTCAAAGAAGCATAAAAGTAGGACTCTGTAATGCCTTTGTGTCACATGTTTTTACTTATTTACATTTTTAGCCTTGTTTTTATTTATTACTTATTTTACCCTGGTTTATATAAGTTCCTCCTCGGATCATTTATCAGAGATGAGTAGGATACTTTTGTCATTATCCCTCATCCTGTGTCATAAAAGGCTAATATGCAAATCAACCCAACAGTGGAATGACCAGTCGCTATGACATGCAGTGACCACCAGGAGGTAGATACTCACTCAACCCAGGAGCTGCCCCCGGGTGGTCAGTGCGCTCACACAGGGGGAGTGCCGCTCAGCCAGAAGCCGGGCTCATGGCTGGCAAGGGCAGCAGCACTGGTGGGAGCCTCTCCTGCCTCCATTGCAGGTGGATGTAAGGAGTGAGGGGTCCAGACTGCACGAGCCCTGGACTGTGAGAGGGGTGTCTGACTGCCGGCTCTCCCAAGAGGGGTCCCGGACTGCGAGAGGGTGCTGGCCGGGCTGAGGCCCCCCATGCCCAGTACACGAATTTCATGCACCGGGCCTCTAATCTATATAATAAAAGGGTAATATGCAGATTGACCCCAATGGCAGAAAGACCAGAACCAGACCGATCAACCAGTCACTGTGAGGCTTACTGACCACCTCTTGGTCCTTTTCCCTGGCCAGAGGCTCCAGCCATCCAATGGCAAATTGGGAACCCGGGGTGGGTGGAGGGGAAGACGCGGGTGGCGCCAGGCCAGGGCTCCTGCCCCACCAGTCGCCCATACACAGAGGACAATCTGCCGTGTGGGCGGGGCCAGCACATGGGCAGAATGGCTGACCTCTTGCTTCCTCTCCCCTGCTGGCAGGCTCCAGTCACCTGATGGCGAACAGGGAACTAGGGGTGTGTGGCCGTGGGGTGTGGAGCTGGCTGCAGGCAGCTGGGGAAGATGGTCCTGATTGCGGGTCAGGCCTAGGGACCGTACCTGTGCACAAATTTCATGTGCCGGGCCTCTAGTAAGCCATAATTGTATTAGAGTGATGGATCATATGAACAAAAAATTAATAAAGCCAATATTTTCTTAAACTGTATTATTTGGTAGAGAAGAAATGGCAGAACTAAGGAGGCATGAGCTAATTTGAAATTTTTTCATTGGTAACTTTTGGCATGCTTCTGAAAAATGGACTATGAAATTTTACCATGTTGTATATTTTTGTCTTAATTTATTTAGAGAAATTAGATTTTATGACCCAGTATTTGTCATGTAATTGCAGAGATGAACTTAATAAAATTTTGTAACAAAGATTTTTCTGAAACAGTGACTTGACCACAAGAAGCAGCAGTCTGTATTCTGGGAGATTGGAAGAAGTATCCTGTTAACTTCTTACGAAAAATTTCTATAAATAAATTATTTAATTTGAATATATTGCTCCTTAATGATGTAGCATTTCCTGATGCTTTTTAGCCAGCTTATACTTTATAAAGTCTTGATTCTGTCATTGTATAGTTTTAGGTCATCTAATTAGAAAAATCATACTTTATGTCTTTTGCCAAGTCACTGATAAGCATTGAGTAGGTCAGTGAAGACCCCTGTACAGAGACAGGATTTAGCATGAGTTGATCCACACTCCTTAGGTAATGGTGTCTAGCAAATGTAAATCCACTTAATTGTCCTAAAATTCAGCAGAGAATAACTATCTATCCTTCCCCCCCTATGGTAAATATACCAATTGAACTGATGATTTGTTTGTTTATACTTTGTTTTGAAAGACAGCTTTACTGAGATATAATACATACTGTACCTATGACTTAAGTATCTCTAAATTTCTATTTAAAGTATATAATTTAACATGTATATAATCCATGAAAATCGTCACTGCAATCAAGAAAAGTAACATCTGCATCACTCCAAAAAAGTTTCCTATCTCTTTGTAATCTTTCTTTTCCATCTTTACCCACCATTGGTCTGCTTTTTGTCATTTATAATGCCTAGACTTTTATATAAGTTATGATAGAACACAGACTCATGCAATAGGTACTTATTTTGAGAGATTTATTCATGTTGTGTTTATCAGTAGTTTGTTCCTAGAAGAAAAAGTATTTTTTCCATTGATTTTTACAAAAGAACGTGGAAAGTAAGAGAGGAAGGGGGAGAGGAGAGAGAGAGAGGAAAAAAACACACACTGATGTGAGACAGACACATCAATTGGTCGCCTTCTTGCACCCTGCGATTGGGACCAGGAATCCAACCCTTTGGTGCGTGGGCTGACACTCTCACCATGTAGCAACACTAGCCAGGACTCTATTATTTTTACCCCCTAACAATAGAGTTTGGTTTTCATGAAACATAGTATAAATTATAATGATTCTACAATTTGATAGTTTTATTTTATTTTTTAAAAATATATTTTATTGATTTTTTACAGAGAGGAAGGGAGAAGCATCGATCAGCTGCCTCTTGCACACCTCCTACTGAGGATGTGCCCACAACCAAGGTATGCCCTTGACTGGAATTGAACCTGGGACCCTTTAGTTTATAGGCTGACGCTCTATCCACTGAGCCAAACTGGTCAAATTTTTTTTTAAATTTTAAAAAATAAATCTTTATTGTTCAAATTATTACAACTGTTCCTATTTTTCCCCCTCATAACTCCCCTCCACCCAGTTCCCACCCCACCCTCTGCCCTTACCCCCCGACCCTGTCCTCATCCATAGGTGTATGATTTTTGTCCAGTCTCTTTCCGTACTCCCCACACCCTTCCCCCCCGCCCCGAGAATTGTCATTCCACTCCTTTTCTATGCCCCTGATTCTATTATATTTACCAGTTTATTCTGTTCATCTGATTTTTTATTCACTTGATTTTTAGATTCATTTGTTGACAGATAATGTATTTGTTGTTCATAATTTTTATCTTTACCTTTTTCTTCTTCTTCCTCTTCTTAAAGAGTGTACCTTTCAGCATTTCATATAATACTGGTTTGGAGTTGATGAACTCCTTTAGCTTATTCTTATCTGTGAAGCTCTTTATCTGCCCCTTTGATTCTGAATGATAGCTTTGCTGGGTAGAGTAATCTTGGTTGTAGGTTCTTGCTATTTATCATCATGTTGAATATTTCTTGCCACTTCCATCTGGCCTGCATAGTTTCTGTTGAGAAATAAGCTGACAATCATATGGGTGCTCCCTTGTAGGTAATGAACTGTTTTTCTCTTGCTGCTTTTAATATTCTCTCTTTGTCTTTTGCTCTTGGCATTTTAATTATGATGTGTCTTGGTGTGGTCCTCTTTGGATTCCTTTTGTTTGGCGTTCTGTGCACTTCCTGGACTTTTTTTTTTTTTAATATATTTTATTGATTTTTCTACAGAGAGGAAGGGAGAGGGATAGAAAGTCAGAAACATCGATGAGAGAGAGACATCAATCAGCCGCCTCCTGCACGCCCCATACTGGAGATGTGCCCACAAGCAAGGTACATGCCCCCGACCCGAATCAAACCCGGGACCTTTCAGTCCGCTGGCCGATGCTCTATCCACTGAGCCAAACTGGTCTTGACCTTCCTGGACTTTTAAGTCTATTTCTTTCACCAGAAGGGGGAAGTTTTCTGTCATTATTTCTTCAAATAGGTTTTCAGTACCTTGCTCTCTCTCTTCTTCTGGCACCCCCACAATTCGGATGTTGGTACGTTTGAAGTTGTCCAGAGGCTTCTTTCACTATCTTCATTTTTTTAGATTTTTTTTTCTTTTTTCTTTTCTGGTTGGGTGTTTTTTGCTGCTTTGTATTTAAAATCTTTGACTTGATTCTTGCGATCCTCTAGTCTACTATTAGATCTCTGTATAATATATATATATATATATATTTTTTTTTTAATATATTTTATTGATTTCTTATGGAGAAGAAAGGAGAGGGATAGAGAGTTAGAAACATTGACTAGAGAGAGACATCGATCAGCCGCCTCCTGCATGCCCCCCACAGGGGATGTGCCCGCAACCAGGATACATGCCCTTGACCAGAATCGAACCTGGGACCTTTCAGTCCACAGACCAACGCTCTCTCCATTGAGCCAAACTGGTTTCGGCCATATAATATTTTTTTTATTTCAGTCAGTATATGCTTAATTTCTAGTTGGTCCTTTTTCATCTCCTCTTAGATCTTGCTAAATGTATCCATTTTTTTTCTAGAAAATTCTTAAAAAAACCTTATAACTGTGGTTTTGAACTCTATATCCGATCATTTCCTTTCCTCCATTTCTTTCATTTGTGACCTCTTTCTTGGTCTCTGCATTTTGGCTGCTTCTCTGTGTTGATATAGTGGCTTTGTGTGCTAGGTGTCCTATAGGGCCCAGTGGCTCAGCCACCCCAGTTACCTGAGGTGGATACTCTTGGTGCACCCCTTTGTGGGCTGTGTGCACAGTCTTGTTGTAGTTAAGTCTTGATTGTTGTTGGTATCCCTGAGGAGGCCAATTGGCTGGACAGAGGATCAGCTCTGTCTACCAGGGGAGAACTACTATCCTGGAGACACCCTTATGAGACAAGACTTGCATCAGTGAGGCTTTGGTGCTCACTGAGTCTGCTCCTGAGTGTGACCCTTATGCATCTGAGGAGTTGTTATCATCTGGGTACACTGGCTCTTAGATCTCCATGGAGGTGCTAATTTAGCCTCTGCCTGAGGCCACCAGCAGGAGCTACAAAGAGATCTGCAGATTCCTCTTCTGTGTTTAAGTTTTGGGTGCCTGGTCATAGGCACCCATCTTTTGAGGGCATAAGGGTTAATTTGCATATTACTTCTTCATTATAAAGGATTATATATTTTTTAGCATATAATCTTTGTTAAATATTGAGGGTCTGTTTTTCTGCATTTCTTGGTATCTGCTGAGTAATGATATTTATTTTATGAAGTTAGGATTTCTTGTTAATATTTAATGCGGATTTGCTCATTAAATGTTAAATCACATGCCTAATTAAAATATTATTTAATATGTGCTTACTTGATTTTGCGGCTTTGAAAGAAGGATTAACCTTAAAGATATAGAGGCTGTTCTGTTAAATGTCAGCTATAAATGGCTTTTGAATTTCTCAGATAAGAAAATAATAGAAACAATAATCAAGTCATTTAATGATAGAGGACTCTGAAAATGTATTTTTTTAAAACTCTGGGATATTCCCTTCAGAGCCATTTCACAAAGCCCTACATATTTTTTTAAAAAAACAAAACAATTGGTAAGAGTCCGTTTTAAAATAAAATGAGTTATAAGAAATTGAACTGCCATAGTAATTGTGTAGTAAGTGGAGTTGTAATTATGTTAGGAAAAATGAAACAGAACATAATTATTTCAAGACATGGATTTATTATTGTTGCGAAGTTGGTGACATGTAAATATTTCCATGTCTAGATAGACGTGGAAATATTTAACTTCTGTTTCATACAATTTTCTATCTTTTCGAAGCACATTCTGGCTGTCACAGGATTGGCATCTTTGCCCTTTGTGTCATTCTGTAGTTGCTTGTCATCTAGAATGCACATATTCAGTAGGAGGGTGTTTCATGTCTTTAGATGTTACAAATCCCAGAGAAACTTGACTAGGGTGTTAATTTTTAGATTTAAAAATTTTTTATTCAATGAACATTTATGTTCATTTGTTTAAAAAAAAAGTTCAGAAAAGCTAATTAGAAGCATGTGTCAAGTATTTATTTCAAGGCCAAGTCAGAGTTTTTCTTGCTGAAGACATAGAAGAGGAAAGAGGTATAATAGTGGGAAAATGACTAAAGATTATTGGTAATCAGCTAGGTTGAGCAGAAAGCTTTATGAAAGAGAACTTAATCTCATTAAAGTCTTTCTGAAAATTGATCAAACACTTTCTGAGGAGTTACTTTTCAGGAGATGCTAATAAATAACATCACACAAATAGTTAACCGACACCAGGTTTGGGGCAGATTACTTCCTTTTTGGTAATTATGTGTTGGGCTAGGTCTATGGGAGAAAATGTAGTGGGAGAGAGGGTTCACTTTGTGGTGCTAACACTTTGGCTGAAAAGACAGAATGTAAAGAAAAATCAGTGCCTCGGTAAAAGGCTTAGAGAGAAGAAAGTGTTTAACATTTCAGTGGAGGTGGAGAAAGCTAAAACCAAGCAGTAACACTAAACAAAAGCAAATCCTCAAACTTTGACAAAGCCAAGATTGTCAGCCCATCAAAGTCCACGTACTTTTCTCTTAAGGTTTTTCTTTTTCTTTTTCTTCAAACCTTAGCTTGTTCATTCATCACACATTTTCAAAAAGCATCTGCTGGCCAGGCGTTGCATAGAGCACAAGGGATAGATACAGTGCTCCCTGCTCTGAGGATGCTTACAGTCAGTGGGAAAGCTGAAACTGGTAGTTTAAGTGCAGCGTGGTAAGTACGGATAGACGTAGGCTGAGAATGGCTTGCAATTCTTGCAAGTGCGAAACTCAGCAAGGCAGACAGGGTGTTGAGAAATTCACCTCATAAGAGGTAAGATTTGGGTTGTGTTTCTAAGGATAAGAAGAACCTATTCAGGTGAAAAAGGTATATATGTTTGTGTGGTTGGAGGAATATTAAAAAAGAAAAGTATAAAAATGTTCGTTATTCATTTCTGAAGCCCACCTCAGATTATTGCAGCTTCAGGCTGAAATGATGGTAGTAGTTAGAAGTCATAGTGAACCAACCACATGACCACAAACGTAGATGCAGAAAGGTATACAGACTGTTTAAGGGCGTATTGACCCTTTGTAATTCTATTATTTTTAATCCTCACCCAAGGATATTTTTCCATGGACTTTTAGGGAGAGTGGAAGAGAGAGGGGAAAGACCGAGAGAAGCATCGATGATCGAGAAACACATCAATTGGTTGCCTCCAGCACGAGCCCTAACTGGGGCCCGGCTCAGCCAGGGAGGAGCCTGCAGCCTACATACGTGCCCTAGACCGGAATCGAACCTGGGACCCTTTGGTTCGCAGGGTGACACTCTGTCCACTGGACAAAACTGTCTAGGGCTGTAATCTTATTTAAAAAATACTTTTTTATTGATATCAGAGAGGAAGGGAGAAGAAGAGAGAGATAGAAACATCAATGATGGGAGAGAATCATTGATTGGCTGTCTCTTGCATACCCCGTACTGGAGATCGAACCTGCATCCCAGGCATGTGCCCTGACTGGGATTCAAACCGTGACCTCCTGTTTCATAGGTTGACACTCAGCCACTGAGACACTCTGGCCGGATGACACTTCGTACATCTTAAGTATATTTTTGTATAAAAGTTGCTGTTCCCAATAATGAATTTGTGTGATTAAAAAAAAAAAAATTAGAGGCCCGGCCCGTGTGGCTTAGTTGATTGGGCATTATCTGGTGCACCAAAAGAAAGAGTTTAGGTTCCATGTGTTGTATGGTGCTAAAGATTTCCATTTAAAATAGTAACAAGAAAAAAACACTAAGTTTTGTTTAATATATATATATATATATATATATATATATATATATATATATGTTTAATATATTTTATTGGTTTTTTACAAAGAGGAAGGGAGAGGGATAGAGATAGAAACATTGATGAGAGAGAAACATCAATCAGCTGTCTCCTGCATGCCCCCTACTAGGGATGTGCCCGCAACCAAGGTACATGCCCTTGACCAGAATCAAACCTGGGACCCTTCAGTCCACAGGCCAACGCTCTATCCACTGAGTCAAACCGGTTTCGGCAGTTTTGTTGAATATTTAAAGAATATTGTCTGGAAAATCTGGCATTGTAGAATGAGTGACTTACTCCCCAGGGATTCCAAGAAACTGAGGTTGTAGCATAACCTATATACGATGATCATTAAGTGCGATGGGAATGCAGGGTAAAGCGGAAAACTGAACAATGAAGTTTGTGATTTTTACTTGTATAGGAAAGAAAACATTAGGGATGCAGATATTTATAAATGACAGTGTTTCTTTGTTCCATCATACTCAGCAATAATGTGGCATAGCCGTATATATGTCCAGGAGTTGACCTTCTAATTTGTGTTGTAATATTGAACTACAATCAAGCTTGCAAAGCAGGTGCTGTGAATGGTCGCAAACACTTGTTACTGTTGTATTTAAGTCAGTGGCTGTTAAACTTTAGTTGCATTAGCCGTTACCTGGTGGGGCTCCTGAAGTTACTTAGTAGGTCTAGGGTGAGGCCTGCGAATATGCATTTTTTTAAATATTTTTTAAAAATGTATTTTATTGAATTTTTACAGAGAGGAAGGGAGAGGAATAGAAAGTTAGAAACATCGATCAGCTGCCTCCTGCACGCCCCCTATTGGAGATGTGCCTGCAACCAAGGTACATGCCCTTGATCGGAATCGAACCTGGGACCCTTCAGTCCTCAGGCCGACGCTTTATCCACTGAGCCAAACCGGTCCCGGCCGAATGTGCATTTTTAACAAGTTTCTAGGTGATGCTGATGCCACTGGTCCAGGGACCACATTTTGAGAACCACTGCTTTAGGATTAGTGCAATTGCTGCCTATTCTTCTCCTCCATTGTAAATGAAATCAAATTTGTGATAATTTAATCCTAGAACTATTTGGCTTACATAATAGGATTATTATGCCTAATACTAGAATCTTAAGCTAAAAGTTTAAATATTTACAAACAATTAAATATTACAATAAGTACCATTTTTGAATTATTTTTATATACCAGCCATTGTGATGCATTTGATTTCATTAAGTGTGTTCAATGTACTGCAGGTTTTTTTTATTTTTTTTCCTTTCACAGAAGAAGAATATAAGTAATTTGCTTATGTAATATCTGCATACTGAAGACAGAATTTAAACTCAGGTCTCTGAAAACCCATGTTATTTTATTAATGTCATTGGGCCTGCTTATAAGATAACTTAAATCAAGACACCTTCTGCTTCTGTTCCTGGTTTGAGACTTTTTGCCTGGAGAGTGATGACCAGTGACTCATCCTTAGGATGGGAGCATATTTCACATGTCTCACATGCCTGGGACCTGTGTCAGAGCAACTTGATATTGTGACTGATAACAAAAATTTATGCTTATTTATAGTTGAATACTAAATTCACAGTTCTGATACTTTGGAATATGAAACAATTCACTAACCTTGATTAGTTAGATAAATGGCTCATTAGCAACTAAAGGGAGATCAGCAGAAAAAAAACAAACCATAAGTTTGCAGAAATTAAGTTATAAATTGGAAAATGACTAATACCATTGTAGTTGTTTAGTTTATACCAATAATCTCCCGACTAACGTAGTTTTGTCTGTGGTGGAAAACTAAAAGCTTTGACAGTGAGGACTTGAACATATAAAAAGAATGTGAATATCTCCATTACAAGCTGTTACCTTCAGGTCAGTTGTCAGTTGTTCATCTACTGACAATTGGGACAGCCAATGGCCTACAAAATATATATTCCTTGAAAAATAAGGCATCAATTTCTTATGCTCATGTATATGTGTAAAGTTAGTTTTACTAAAATGATTGAACTTAGTATAATAGATATTCTTTACCACTATGTTCCTTTCCCAAGACAGTTATTCTTAGTTGATTAGGATTTTACTACTAAATTGGGAAGGGACTTAGACTCTTAAGGCACTTCTTTGGACAGTGAAAGAAATAAAAATCTTTAACATCTTGGCCTGTTCCCTTAAATACTGTAAGTCAGCCCTGGCCACCTGAACTGTTCCTGGTATTTTGACTTGATATTCTAAATTCTAAACTACCAGGTAACCGTATTATAAATGGTGAGACTTGGTAGAATTAGTGATATAATAAAATGTTTATGCATAACTGTCTGAGACGCCATTTGTCTGTAAGTCCTGTCCTAAGTATTCCTTACATCCTGCCCCTGCCCATAGGGGCTGCAAGGACTTAAGCAGATGAGAATCACAGTGATGACTGCTCTGTGTGGCCTCAGGAGCAGAGAGGGTAATGTGAACCTCGCTTTTTCAGCGACATCATTGGCTTAAATAGGAATTTTTAGGCCAGTGTGGAAACCTAACTACCAAGTTTCAAGTAGCAGGTTTTGTTTACTATAAAATAAATGTGCCTGCTAGGAAAAAAAAGTGAAACAAAGAGAAAAGCATAACAGAAAAAAAAAAAAAAAAGATCCATGATCCTGCTACCAAAGGGTCATGCCTCCATTTTGATGTGTTTCTTATAATTTTTTTGTTTTGCACTTAAAAAAATGAAATTAGTGTATTGCAATTTCATATCCCTCTTTATTAAAATTATAAGCAACTTCTCATTAAAAAGTCTTTCTAATGATGTATCTTAAGGGTGTAGTTACCTATTCCCAAAGGGGTATATATAATTTTTTTGTTATAGTAAATATATTCAAACAACTGACTCATAGTTGTAATTTTTTCTGACTAAATAATACCAGTTAACGAAAATATCAGGAAATAACATTGTGAAGTGAATGAAAAGCAGCCATTATAATGTTTTCTAGAGAAACACGTATATGCAGAAAATTCTTCCAGTTGCTTTATATTTTTATAGACATATAAAATGCATACCTATAACTTTAAAAATATATATATATATTTTTAGAGAGAGAAACATTAATTTGTTGTTCCACTTACTTATACATTTTGTTGGTTGATCCCTGTATGTGATCTAACCACAGAATGGAACCCACAGCCTTAGCGTATTGGGACAACACTCGAACCAACTGAGCTACCTGGCCAGGGCATACATATAACTTTAAAAACAAACAAACATTTATTCATACTTACATGTACTGCCTGTAGTTGGATTTTTTCTCAGCATATTAAGCATATTTCATGTTAGTATACAATTATACATCATTTTAGTGAACCGTGACTTGTGTCATTAAATTCAGCACTACATTATCATTGGATTTTTTTGTTATATTGGGAAGAAAGAAGAAAGTATTTTTAGGGGTGGAGATGTTTATAAAGGACAGTTTACCTTTAACGTGTGATTTATATAGCTAGTCATCTCTTACGGGCCTTTGGGTCTGGCTTTATAAATAATACTACGTTGAACACCCTTGCGCATTGATCTTTATCTTGGTAATTTCTTTATGATGATTCTTTTTTTAAAAATATATATTTTATTGATTTTTTACAGAGAGGAAGGAAGAGGGACAGTTAGAAACATCGATGAGAGAGAGCCAGTGATCAGCTGCCTCTTGCACGCCCCCTACTGGAGGTGTGCCCACAACCAAGGTACATGCCCTTGACCGGAATCGAGCCTGGGGCCTTTCAGTCCGCAGGCTGAGGCTCTCTCCACTGAGCCAAACCGGTTTCGGCCATGATGATTCTTTATGATGGTTAAAATTATCCACCTGTTTAATGAAAACAGAACAATGGAATACTGTCTATGGTTTTAAAAAGCAAATAACTTATAAGGGTTTATAAGAAGATAAACCATCCTGGCCTACTCTTCACTCTCCTTTCTTGTCCAGAGTAGCTCCTTTTAACTATATTTGTTTTTAGTTCCTGCGGCATTAGCTCGGTATCTCTAAATAATATGGTTTTCCTACCATTGTTAGGTTTGTCATTATCCATTGAATCTCTGCTTTGATGGATGATGTTTCAGTTCTCTTACAATCCTCCTTTCTTTTCTAGATTTCCTCTCAATATAATGAGGTCACTGTTCTTGGTCCCCTAACAATTATCTGAGAAAACTTTTAAAGAACATATAATTTGGACTTTTGATGAAAATAATATTTTAAAATGAAACTGTTTTCTAAAACCCATTTCCTTAACTCTTGTTTTTTGACCTCTTACTCATTTTTGTCTGATTCTTTTTTCCTTGGTTTCACCTGTAAGAAAATTTATATTGTCAAACTCCTCTACTGAAGGAGAATGATAATCTCCATGAATCTTTCTTGTGAGACTCTCTCAGTATGTCCCACGTGTTTTTAAGTCTATCTTATCTGTTCTAGGTATTGCTACTCCAGCTTTCTTTTTTCTTTTTTCCAATTTATATGAAATATCTTTTCCTATCCCTTCATTTTTCAATCTGTATATGTCTTTTGATCTGAAGTGAGTCTTGTGTTTGTATCCATTCAGCCACCCTATATCTTTTGATTGGAACATTTAGTCCATTTCCATTTAATGTAATTTTTGATAATTATATATTGTCATTTTATTGTTTTCTGGTTGTTTTTATACTTTTTCATGTTTCCTTTCTTCTCTTGCTCTCATAACATTGATGACTTTTAAATATATATATATATTTTTATTGATTTTAGAGAGGAAGGGAGAAGGAGGGAGAGAGAGAAACATCAGTGATAAGAGATAATCATTAATTGGCTGCCTCCTGTACCCCCCCCCTACTAGGGATTGAGCCCTCAACCTGGGCATGTGCCCTTGAGTAGAACAATGCGGGACCCTTCAGTGTGCAGGCTAAGCCAAACCAGCCAGGGCTGATGACTTTTTTAGTGACTCGTTTGGGTTCCTTTCTCTTTATTTCTTGTGTGTACCTATCATACAGGTTTTTGGTTTGTGGTTACCATGAGATTGCAGCAAATCAGTTCTATCTTCAGGCTCTGCTCCTAATTTTCGTTTTCTTGCTATTTCAACCACTTATGCAGTTACTCGTCACTGAAGTCTTGAACTCTCAAAATCATCCCTGAAACTTGGAATCAACATCTTTCAAACTGTTCATGTTGATATTTTGACTTCTTCTCATGAATGTTCTTAATGGCATCTAAAATAGTGAATTTTTTTCAGGAGGTTTTTTTTACTTTGTCCAAATCCATCAGAAGAATCTCTGTCTATGGCAGCTGTAGCCTTGTGAAATGCATTTCTAAAATAATATTTGAAAGTCAAAATTACTCTTTGATCAGTGAACTGCAGAATGGCAGTTTGCAGGAAAAAACATTAATCTTATATATCTTCACCAGAACTCTTTAGTGACCAGCTGCATTGTTAATGAGCAGTAATATTTTGAAAAATAAAATAAAAATGTTTTTCCTAATCAGTAGCTCTCAGTAGTGAGATTAAAATACTCAGTAAAGCATGTTATAAACTGATATGCTATCTGTTGGCCCATTTTTATTGATTCATAATTCTTTTAAATAAACATTTTTTTTATTGACTTAAAGAGAAACATTTGACTCTTTCATTTAAACTCTTTGAGGCCATCGTAGGGTTATTAATTGGCCTCATTTCAGCATTGTTGTGTCTCAGGGAATAGTGAGGCCCGAGGAGAGATAGAGCAATAAACAGGCAATTGGTGGAGCAATCAAAACACACACATTGCCCAAACCGGTTTGGCTCAGTGGATAGAGCGTCGGCCTGCGGACTGAAAGGTCCCGGGTTCCATTGTGGTCAAGGGCATGTATCCTGGTTGAGGGCACACATCTAGTAGGGGGCGTGCAGGAGGCAGCTGATCAATGTCTCTCTCTCATCGATGTTTTTAACTCTCTATCCCTCTCCCTTCCTCTCTGTAAAAAATCAATAAAATATATTTAAAAAAAAAACCACATACACATTTTTTTAAGTTCACCATTTTATATGGGCATGTTCATGATGCTGTAAAAACTATTGCAATAGTGACATGAAAGATCATTGTTCACAAATCACCATAACATAATGAAAAGGTTTGAAATAGTATGAAAATTACCAAAATGACACAGAGACACAAGTTGAGCAAATGCTGTTGGAAAAATGGCGCTGATAAACTTGATGGATGCAAGGTTGCCACAAACCTTTAATTCGTAAAAAACAAACAAAAAAACCCACCCCATGATTTGTGAGGGCGATAAAATGAAGTATGTTTGTACAGAAATACTCTTCTGAAGAGTATGGGCATTACCTTTTCAAACCAGTGATCATTTCCTTAAAATAATCTTTTTCAAAACATATATGAATTTATTTTACTACAGGGTCAGTGAATTTGTCCTTTTTCAATAGCCAATGATTCAGTGTTAAGTTTTTATTTTGTTTCATTTATTTTAGTACATCTTATTGATTTTTTTACAGAGAGGAAGGGAGAGGCATAGAGTTAGAAACATCGATGAGAGAGAAACATCAATCAGCTGCCTCTGCACTCCCCGCCCCCCCCCCCCCCAAACTGGGGATATACCCACAACTAAGGTACATGCCCTTGACTGGAATCGAATCTGGGACCTTACAGTCCGCAGGCTGACGCTCTATGCGCTGAGCCAAACTGGTTTCGGCTGTTTTATTTCATTTTCTAACTTGTTTTTTGTGGGCATAGTAACAAAGCAGATATAAATGAATTAAAGCTTTGTTACCTCATGCATATTCCTCAGCTGGTAAAATCCTTTGATATTTTAACCTAAACTGATCAAAAACTCATTTCTTCTTAATTTAATATTTTATATTCTAAAAATAGTCATTGATCTTGCACATACATGATATGAATTCATGTAGACTGTGGTTAAAGATGTTCTAGACACCAAATTAATTTTTAAAATAATTTGTATGTTCTTATAATGGTCTTCATGAACCTAAAGTTTAATTTGTGGATAGAAATATTAGTAGCTTCCCATTGTTGTGTATCAAGCACTATATTAGTTACTTTCCAGAAATGATTTCTAATCTTCATTATATCCCTCTTAAGATTTTATTTTATAAGGCAGGAAAGTGAAAAATCTTGAATTATTTCCCCATAGTAGCACTGCTGTTAAATGATGTAGCTGAAATTAGGGATGGTCATGTTATCTCCTATTGTATTTTCAGTAACTCACCTTCTAACATATGGAAGAAGAATAGAAAAAATTAAAGTGAATAATTAACTAAGGTAGAAATATTATTTGCTGCAGCTTTTGGAATGCTTATTTATTTATTTAAATAACATCGGCTTAACTTTATTTTTTTTTATTTTTTAAGTTTTTATCCTGTGTGTGTGTGTTTATTGTTTAAAGTATTACAAATAGTAGTACATATGTCTCCTTTTTTCTTTTTTTCCCCCCTATTAACCTCCCCCCGGCCTTCCCTACTCAGTGTTTTGTGTTTTTTTTATATATATATTTTATTGATACTTTACAGAGAGGAAGGGAGAGGGATAGAGAGTTAGAAACATCGATGAGAGAGAAACATCTATCAGCTGCCTCCTGCATGCCCCCTACTGGGGATGTGCCTGCAACCAAGGTATGTGCCCTTGACCAGAATCGAACCTGGGACCCTTGGGTCCGCAGGCTGACGCTCTATCCACTGAGCCAAACCGGTTTTAGATGACTTCACTAAGTACACTTTATCTTGGGGCACAAAAAAAGGGCTAGATCTCAAGACACAAACCACGCGCCCTTTTTACCTTTGTATTAGTCATTTGTTGCTGAAAACATACTATTACTTTTTAGGAATCCTGGAGTTTCCCTTTGTAATGTTTTTAGTAAAGATTTAATTACTGTGTGTTTTTTAGGTATTTTTTACATGTATGCAATAAATAAAATATAAAGCTTTATATGTTTGTATATAATATTTTCACAGTATATCTCTGTTTACTCAATGCCAATTTGTCCAGATTCCAGTCATGAGAGAATGATTATGTTGAGGAAACTTTTATGTTTTTTTACATTTTATTATTATTTGAAAAGTGTAGTTTATGTACAATAGGTCTTATTTTTAAAAATATATTTTATTGATTTTTTTACAGAGAGGAAGGGAGAGGGATAGAGACAGAAACATTGATGAGAGACAAACATCGATCAACTGCCTCCTGCACACCTCCTACTGGCAATGTGCCTGCAACGAAGGTACGTGTCCTTGACCGGAATCTACCTAGGACCTTTCAGTCCACAGGCTGACACTCTGTCTACTGAGCCAAACCGGTTTTGGCTACAATAGCTCTTAATTGGTCAGGATATTTTATTGAATCAAGTAATTTAGTGCTAAATAAATAAACTTGATACCTATTAACTAATCTTAGTTTGCATGATCCTTGTGGTTTTCCTTTATACTTACAAAAGATCTTTATATTAGTCAGCAATCACCAAAAATTCTTTATTTTATAGATTATATAGAAATTTTGAATGAAAACTCACTAGCTAGCTGAAGTTTTCACTAAGTCAGAGTTTTGGAGGTTTTTCTTTTGCAGCAGTATTTTTATACTTTTTTACTCTTGAGAACGATGACAATATAACTAATATCAATGTAACTAATATTTTACCCTAGGTTTTTAGTAGTTTGCTTGTTTTTGTCTCTAATCTTTTTTAGAGAGTAAAAGAAGATTATAACATATATGTATAAAAGTACATTAAAGTAGAGTTTAACAAATTATTTTAAAGAAATATCTCTGTATCACCTTTCAGTTTAAAACAAAACATTATGTAACTGTTCCTGTACACAACTGCCTCTCTTCTCAAAGAAGTATATCTATCTGCCTTTAAGAAAAATGTTCCCTGCTTTTATCTTGCCATCTATTTATGCATTTCTTCTTTTTCTTTAAATATTATTTTTTAAATTACAGTTGACACATAATATTATTTTCAGGTGTTCAACATATTTATTAGCCATTTATATACCTTAAAAAGTCATCACCCTGGTAAGTCTAGTACCCATCTGACTCTAAGCATAGTTATTACAATATTATTGACTATACCAGGGGCCCGGTGCACGAAATTTGTGCATGGGGGGAGGGGTGTCCCTCAGCCCTGCCTGGGATCCCTTGAGGGCAGTCGGACATCCCTCTCATAATCCAGGACTGCTGGCTCCCTACTGCTCACCTGCCTGCCTTTCTGATTACCCCTAACCACTTCTGCCTGCCAGCCTGATCACCCCCTAAGCACTCCCCTACAGGCTTGACTCTTTTATTAGATAGGATAGAGGCCTGGTGCATGGGTCAGGGCTGGCTGGTTTGCGCTGAAGGATGTACCGGGTCAGGTTGGGGTTCCCTTAGGGCATGGTTGGGACATGGGGCAGCCTGGGCGAGGGGCCTGTGGTGGTTTGCACGCTGGCCATATCCCCAGCCACCCAAGTGGAGGCCACGGTGTCTGGGCTTTATTTATCTTCTATAATTGAAATTTTGTAGCCTTGAGCAGAGCCCAGCCTACTGCTCGCTCCTTGGTGGCAGCCATTTCTTTTGGGATTTATTTATTTTATATAATTGAAACTTTGTAGCCTAAAGTGGAGGTTTGGGCCAGCCAGGGTAGGTGGAAAGCTTGGCTTCCTTCATCACCGGGGAAACCCAATCTTCCCTCCTGCTCTCTCCGTAGCTGTAGCCATCTTGGCTGGGTTAATTTGCATACCCGTTCCTGATTGGTTTGCTGGTGTAATGGAGTGATGGTTAATTTGCATATTACCCTTTTATTAGATAGGGTTCTCTCTCTCTTTTTTTTTTAATTGTGAGGTTTTTTTTAAATATATTTTATTGATTTTTCACAGAGAGAAAGAGAAAGGGACAGAAAGCCAGAAACATTGATGAGAGAGAGACATTGATCAGCCGCCTCCTGCACGTCCCCCACCGGGGATGTGCCCGCAACCAAAGTACATGCCCCCGACCAGAATCGAACCTGGGAACTTTCAGTTCCCAGGCCGACGCTCTATCCACTGAGCCAAACCGGTTTCGGCTAGATAGGGTTCTTTATGCATTACATCCAGGTGACTATTTTTATAAATGGCAAATTGTTGTTGTTTTTTATTGGTCATTTCTTTTTTTTTTTAAATTATTTATTGTCTAAAGTTTTACATATGTCTGCTTTTTCCCCAGTTGACCCTCTTCCCCCTAGCCATTCCCATCCAGGCAAGCCCTCACCGTCCCAGTGTCTGTGTCCATTGATTATGCTAATATGCATGCATATAAGTCTTTTGTTTGCTCACTAACGCTCCCCCCTCCCCTGCCATTTATCTCTGGATCTATTCTTGTTCATCAAATTATGTTGATCATTATATCCCATATATGAGTGAGATCATCTCCAACTGGCTTATTTTGCTTAGCATAACATTCTCTAGTTCCATCCATGCTGTTGCAAATGATTAAAAGTTTTTTTTATGGTGGCGTAGTATTCCTTTGTGTAGATGTACCACAGTATTCTTGGTGTTTTGTTTTTTTTTAAGTATATATTTTATTGATTTTTCACAGAGAGGAAGGGAGAGGAAGACAGAGTTAGAAACATTGATTAGCTACCTCCTGCACAATCCCTGCTGGGGACGTGCCTGCAACCAAGATACATGCCCTTGACCGGAATTGAACCTGGGATCCTTGTGTCTGCAGGCCAACGTCTCATCCACCAAGCCAAACCAGTCAGGACTGTACCACAGTTTTTTTATTATTTATTTGTCTGTCTATTTATTTATTTATTATATTTTTATATATTTATTTATATATTTTATTGGTTTTTCACAGAGAGGAAGGGAGAGGGGAGAGAGATAGCCAGAAACATTGATGTGAGAGAGACATCGATAAGCCGCCTGCTGCATGCCCCCCACTGGGGATACGCCCGCAACCAGATACATGCCCTTGACCAGAATCGAACCTGGGACCCTTCAGTCCCCAGGCCGACGCTCTATCCACTGAGCCAAACCGGTATCGGCTACCACAGTTTTTAATCCACTTATCTGCTCACGGGCACTTAGGTTGTTTTCAAATCTTAGCTATTGTACATTGTTCTGAAATGGACATAGGGGTGCATATATCCTTTCTCATTGGTGTTTCTGGTTTCTTGGGATGTAGTCCTAGAAGTGGGATCACTGGGTCAAATGGGAGCTCCATTTTTAGTTTTTTGAGGAAATTCCATCCTGCTCTCCACAGTGGCTGCACCAGTCTGCATTCCCACCAGCAGTGCACGAGGGTTCCTTTTCTCCGCATCCTCACCAGCACTTGTCATTTGTTGATTTGTTTGTGACAGCCACTCTGACAGGTGTGAGATGGTATCACAATCTTGTTTTGATTTGCATCTCTTGGATAATTAGTGACTTTGAGCATGTTTTCATACGTTGCTCAGCCTTCAGTATGTCCTCTTTCAAAAAGCAAGTTGTATTTCTTAATCCCTTTCACCATTTTCAACCAACCTCCCTCTTGTGGTAGCTAGCAGTTTTTTCTCTGTATCTATGAGTTTGTTTCTCTTTTGTTTTGTTCATTTATTTTGTTTTTAGATTTTTTACATAGTGAAATAATTTGATATTTGGGATTTACTTATCTTCTATAATTGAAACTTTGTAGCCTTATGTATTCATTTCTCTGCCTTTTTTTCACTTAGTGTATTTCCTTCCAGGTCCATCCATGCTGTCACAATTAGCCAGGTTTCATCCCTTTTCATGGCTGAGTAATATTCCCTTATATATGTACCACATCTTCTTTATCTAGTTGCCTGTTGATGAACAGACACTTAGATTGTTTCCATTTCTTGGCTATTGTAAATAATGCTTTAATGAACATAGGTGCGTATATATCTTTTTGAATTAATGTTTCGATTTCTTTGGATAAATAACCAGAAGTGGAATAGCTGGGTCGTGAAGTAGTTCTATTTTTAATTTTTGATGGACCTCCATACTATTTTCTGTTGTAGCTGCACCAATACTTGTTATATGATTTATTGATGATAGCCATTCTGACACATATGAGGTGATATCTCATTGTGGTTTTAATTTGTATTTCCCTAATGACCAGTGATGTTGAGAATCTTTTCATATGTCTATTGGCCATCTGTGTATCCTCTTTAGAATAATGTCAGTTCAGGTCCTCTACCCATTTTTAAATCAAATTGCTCTGTTTTTGTTTTTTTTATTGGTGTCTATGTTGAATGAGTTTTAAAATACATTTTAACCCCTTATTGGATATGTCATTGGTACATTTATGTATTTCTGAACTAATACAGTCAAGTTTTGCCAGTTTTGGACCTTTTTGTTTGAATCATACTACTTATTCTTCTATGTTTTCTTTCAGTCAGTATTGATTATGAGAGCCATCCAGGTTGTGGTGCGTTTTTTTTAGTTTTTCATTTGATTTCTTGTGTAGGGAAATGTTATCGATCTATTTTCTTGTTAATAAACAATGAGTCATTTCCCTTTTGTGGTTATTAAGAACAAAACAACTATGAACATTTTTGTGTTTTTCACAGATTTTTACCTAGATGTGGAAGAGCTGGGTCATAGGGTATGCCTATTTTAAGGTACTAACTTAGCCAAATTCTTTCCCAAGTGGTTATACCAGTTTACATTTGCCCCAGGAAATGAATGAGAATTCTGGAAGTTCCACATTATTGCCAGTGCCAAAATATAATTTATAAAAAATTAAAAGTTCTATGAGTGTATTTTCTTTTGCACTTAAATTCAACATGTACATGTGTGTGTGTGTGCGCACACACACACAGAGTACTCCAAGGACAGTTGATTAATTTTGCTTAGGATTAATACTATATAAAAGATAAAAATCACTTTAGCTTTGAAGATGGTTAAGGAGTTGCCATAAAAGGGTATTTTTTACCTGCCTGGCTGGCGTGGCTCAGTGTTTGAGCATCGACCTATCAACAGTTGGATTCCTGATCAGGGTACGTGCCCAGGTTGCCGGCTCGATCCCCAGTAGGGTGCGTGCAGCAGGCAGCTAATCTGTGATTCTTATCGTGAATGTTTCTATCTCTCTCTTCCTACTTCTCTCTGAAATCAATAAAATAAATTTTAAAAAATATATATTTTATACCTCTGCTCCCTGTCTTTTGTAATTGAGATGGTAGTAATATCTTTGAAATAATAATGGCCAAACATGTTTTTTCTTTATATGAAAACTTATTAACTTTAAAGGACATGGATTACAGCAAAATGATCTGAAGTAAAATAACTTAGCCAGCGAGGGGAAACTGTATTCAGAGATTAGAAGATTTAGTGATCATTAATTTCAGTGTGTTTTGAAAGAAGTATTCAAAGTTTTGTGTGAGTTTGATTTTGTCCCCTATAACTTCATTAACCCTTGTGCAATTTCCTTGGGATAGGATTGTGTTAACTGCTTACATCCTGTATGATTTCTAATTGAAGATGGCGTGCCTTTTTCACTGGCAATGATATTACACTAAAAAAAATATATTCTGTAACGCAGTGTGACACTTGTAATAGGGGTCTCTTTGAATTAAATATGAGTATAATGAAGGTCAGAGATTTATTGTATATAACAGTTTGTTTCTAGGGAGAATTTTTTAAAGAATAGCATGATTCTAGTTCTCTTATTTTGATATAGATCATTTTCTTTAGCTTTTATTAGTAGAGATCCCCAAATTTAGTTGGGAATGCCCTAACAGAATATATAATACTAAAGGGTTCCTGCAGTTTGGCATAGTTGTTAGCAATAGCCATGGATGTACATCTCTGTGATATTAGCCTGTGAATATTCTTTTCACTGGTGCTTGCTTTAAGAAAAATATTTAAAAATTTTTAACTTGATTTGAAAGAGACAGAGAGAGAAACATTGTGCCACTTACTTATGTATTCATTGCTTCTTGTCTGTACACCCTGACCAGGGATTGAACCCTCAACCTTGGCGCATTTGGATGATGCTCTAACCAACTGAGCTACCTGGCTGGGATAATGTTACTGTGGCAACAGCATAGTTCTTTTGGCTTTGGCGAGATGCCTTTTCTCTTTCTCTGAAACATTTGTTTTTACTACTCTTAGAAAATGCACTCAAGCAATTTTCAGGGGGAAAAAAGGAGTGTCTATCTGAAATAATAGAAGGCGTTCTTTTGGTCTTTGTCATTATATAGAATCTCTGCATTTCTGAAGACTGTATTTTTACTTTTTTAAAATTCCTTATTATTTTTCGTATTTATATTGATAGTGGTCTATATATATATGTATGTATTTTTTTAATATATATTTTTACTGATTTCAGAGAGGAAGAAATAGGAAGAAAGAGAAATAGCAATGATGAGAATCATTGATCGGCTGCCTCATGCATGCCCCCTACTGGGGATCCAGCCCACAACCTGGGCATGTGCCCTTGATAGGAATTGAACCTGGATCCCTTCAGTCCATAGGCCAATGCTCTATCTACTGAGCCAAACCGGCTAGGGCCACATATATATTTTTTGCCTTTAGTCCAAATTATGTTACTTTATTTTCCTGTTATTTGTTATTTCTACCTTTCTTGCTATCATGTGTGGTGCTGCTGAATATATAAGTTCCTAATTTTTGAGGCAATATATATTTTTTATGTATCCCAAAATGGAACCTGTTTTTTGGTTGCTGTTAATCTTCACCTGAGGATATTTTTCCATTGATTTTTTTTTTTTTTTTTTTTTTTTTTAGAGAGAGTGTAAAGTGGAGAGAGAGAGAAACATCAATTAGTTGCCTCCCACATATGCCTGCAATCCAGGTCCGGTTCCTTGACTGGGAATCGAACCCATGACTTTTTGGTGAGTGGGCCAATGCTCTAATCATAGAGCCACACTGGCCAAGGTAGAATCATCGTTGAGTTGGGGTTTTAAGGCAGTTGTGACGTATGCTCTATAGTTCTGGGAACATGGCAAGCTCATTCACAGTATCTTATTTGTCTCCTGTGTTTTAGATCCCTGTCAATAAGGGGCGAGGTTTTTAAAATTTTACTTTTGTTATTGACATGCATGTAGCAATACATTTAGTTTATTTTTCAAATATTCATTCATTCATTCTAATCCTCACCTGAGGATATGTTTTATTGGTTTTAGAGAGAGAAGAGGGAGAGAAAGCACATGGATATGAGAGATGAACATTGATTGGTTGCCTCCTGTACACACCTGGACCGGAGATCAAAACCATAACCTGGGTATGTGCCCTAACCAGAATTTGAACCTGCGAATGTTTTGTGCACCAGTCTACATTTTAACCAACTGAGCCACACTGGGCCAGGACACAATATATTTTAATATCTATTATTCTTAACAAATAGCTTTCTTTTCTTTTACATTTTTCAGTACTATCATTTATTGTCCTAGGTAAGTTTAATCTTGTTTTATCAGGATGAGTTTGATTTTATATAGCTTTGTATAATTTTATGGCATTCACTTCCTTTTACTTTGCAAATTTAAAAAAATATTAAAAAATATTTCAACATACAGTGGTTGGTTCTTATCATAATTCTATGTATTTTAGACGTTAAAAATATGACTCTAGAAAGAGGTCTGTAG
The DNA here is from genome assembly GCA_004026805.1 of Lasiurus borealis. Lineage (NCBI taxonomy): Eukaryota > Metazoa > Chordata > Mammalia > Chiroptera > Vespertilionidae > Lasiurus > Lasiurus borealis. The sequence goes on from PVJN01008330.1 coordinate 57,196, forward strand.
TTTCCACTAGAGTCTAAAAGGCCCACTGAAATTAAAGAACCCCATCCTACGGAGGATGGATTCTTTAATATTAAATGACTCCACTCATGGAATGCAGTGCTAGAGTGGTTTAGACTCTGGTAGAGAGGAGCTGGTTAGGATTGATTGCTTCGCTCTAGAAAGGGGCTGAGTGAAGTGGTCTCAAATCAATCACAGGCCGATGGGCAGTTTATTGCCAGCAGAGTGGGGGAATGTAATTTTGTTTACTAGCATGCTGGTTATTCTTCTGTTTTACAAGTTTAGGCCATTGGACTATCCCATATAATAAAACTAATATGCTAATTAGACCAAACAGCAGAATGACCCTCCAGATGACCTTCCGGATGAAGTCGGGGCTGCGAGGGCTGAGCCCCTTGCAGGAATGTCGTGCATCAGGCCTCTAGTATTAGAAAATAAAAATGAGGAAAAAAAGAAAACACCTCTCTATTTATCTCCTTACAACTCTTTTTAATATGACATATATACGTGGAGTATGTGTGTGTATACAGGGTGTTCCAAAAATGTATACACTTAACACCTGATGGCTGTTCCTTTCTTTTCACATTTAATCCATTGGAATTAATCGTTACTCAAAGTATATATACCATGGGACACCCTATATGTATGTGTATATATGTAAACATATATATGTAAATATATATATATATATAAAGTTATACACACAGAAACATATACACATGTACATTTACTTTTTAAAATTTATTGATTTTTAAAGGGAGAGGAAGATGGAGAGTAAGAGAGAGAAAAACATTGATATTTTGCTCCACTTATTTATGCATTCATTGCTTGATCTTGTAATTGCCCTGTCCGGGAACTGACCCTACTATAACCCTAGGACATTGTGATGATGCTCCAGCAACTGACCTACTTGGCTAGGGCTGTACGTGTTCTTTTTAAAACAGAATTGAGATTATACTCTGTAAGTAGCTTCTCCTTTTTGGGGTTCAGGTTTATTGAAATGTAATGTACACGAAGTGAAATTCACTCTTTTTAGTTTATCGTTATGTGAGTTTTGACAAACACATAGAAACATGTAATTCCCATTATCATCAAGACATAGAAGTTGTATCACTCCCCCAAATCTTTGTCTTTTTGTAGTTATCCTCATCCCCTTGCAGTCATTTATCTCTTTTGTAAATCCTCTCACAAAATGTAATCATTGTACATTATGCAGTTTCAAGTCTGGCTTCTATTATTTAGCAAATTTTTTTAGGGTTTTGGTTTTAGGTTATGCTTCAAGAATCTTCTATCACATTAATGGAAATATTCATGTTTAGAATTTTTCTAAGAATTTCATTGCTTCAGTATTGAAAATGTAAGCCTTTTGTCAGTTTGGGCATTTACTTTAGTATAAATTGTGAGGCAGAAAATTCGGTGTTAAGAAGTTTGCCAGCTTAGTTATGTTTGTTAAGATTGTTACTACTATGGTACTCATACTGATGATGATAAATGTTGCTTTCCTCACAGGTAGCAAGACAGCCGGGACCCCCGACCCCTTCCCCTTACGCAGCACATGAAATAAACAAGGGGCATCCCAATCTCGCAGCAACGCCCCCGGGACATGCATCGTCCCCTGGCCTCTCTCAAGTAAGAAAAACTGTATTTTAAAAAATAATCAATTGCCATGTCAAAGCATTTCTGGTTTTCTAAAGCAGATTTTAAGCAATAATTTACATTACTTAAAAAATAATTTCTATCCTGTCTTTTGTATTTAATGGTGGCTACTAAGGATTTCATACATTTCATTTATGGAGGCATTCAAAATGAACAGTGATACTTAGTTCTTTTTATTGTTTTAGAAATTAGAATGTATTCTCAAATTTGTTAAAACCACAAAACACTTGTTTGCTTTTCTGTGCATAATCTGTAGTTTCACTTTTTCTCTTGTTTTGGTGGGATGTTGGTGGTTATCTTCCAGTTTTGTAAAAAGTGGTGTATCTTTCCTTCTTGAGTAACTTCGGTGGCTGTTTTGTTTGTTTTGGTATTTTATTTAGTAAATAGATGATTGAAATTTGTTAAGCTTAACATTTTGTTAAATTGTTAAACAAATAATGAACTCCTTAATGTGTTTCCAGTTTAAAGGCACAGCAGACATTAAAACAGTGTTTTAAAAAGATAACACTGTGGGTTCCCTGCTTTTTAAGCTATTTCCCAAGATGCTGTTTTGCTTGCCTCAACCCCCCGTCACGTGCTTATTTGGGCTTCCTTGTGGTTAAGAGCTGGCCGGAGTTACAAAGCCTCGTACTGGAATGAATGTGTAGAAAGTCAAGCCAATAACCTTGACCCATGTTATTTGACAGTGTTATTTATGCTTAAGAACTGCTCCTTTTAGTAATAAAAATTAATTTTATAACATTATCTTCAATTTTGCCTTCCATATCTTAGGCCTGGTAAAGCTTGAATAATAAGAAATAAGCAATTACTTATTAAAAGTAATGCTGAAAGCCGGTGATTATAAAGTTATGGACTGGGACTGATTAATGCTAGTGTAGATTATAGAATGTTGGAAAAAGCAATGTGCAGCTTGCCAAACCATTATTGAAATAGCCCTATTAAGAAATATATAAATTAATTTGGACTTCGTACTAGGCTGAAACTCATTCTAAATTATTCCTATTTAATTTTGAATTTTAAAAGTAAAACATGTCAAAATGAACTCTGTTTAAAATGAAGTTCTTGTGTTGGTCTTCATGTCACTGAATAGAACCACCCGCACTGTGAATAAGGTAGATTGGCCTGTCTCTAATCAAGAGAGAAAAACTATGTACTGCTTAATTTTAATTTTAATTTTACTTTTTAAAAAAATATATATTTTATTGATTTTTCATAGAGAAGAAGGGAGAGGGATAGAAAGTTAGAAACATCAATGAGAGAGAGAGACATCGATCAGCTGCCTCCTGCACGCCCCCCACTGGAGATGTGCCCGCAACCAATGTACGTGCCCTTGACCGGAATCGAACCTGGGTCCTTTCAGTTCGCAGTCCGACGCTCTATCCACTGAGCCAAACTGGTTTCGGCTTAATTTCACTTTTTAAAATATATTTTATTGATTTTTTACAGAGAGGAAGGGAGAGGGATAGAGAGCCAGAAACATCAATGAGAGAGAAACATCAATCAGCCACCTCCTGCACACTCCCTACTGGAGATGTGCCTGTAACCAAGGTACTTGCCTTTGACCAGAATCGAACCTGGGACCTTTTTGTTCACAAGCTGATGCTCTATCTACTGAGCCAAACCAGTGAGGGCTATGTACTGTTTTAAATAGGGAAAATCATATATCTATATATCTATATATCTATATACAGATATATATATGTGTATGTGTATATGTGTGTGTGTGTGTGTGTGTGTGTGTGTATCTGATATGCAAAGTGTCCTCTCAGGAGTTTGACTGGGATACTGGGATACCGTGAGTTTGATCGCTCACTATGATGTGCGCTGACCGCTGACCACCAGGGGGCGGTGCGGAACAAAGGAAGGTCCCAGCCAGCAGCCAGAAGGTCCTGATGGCCAGCCACGCCTAGGGACTGGGTCTCTAGTTTATTATAAAGGTTCATTAAATATAACAAGGTGTTGGTGTAGTGAAGTGTTAATAATATAAAAAGAGAACTCTAAGAATACAATCATAACTCATTTCTTGAATATCTCCCATCTTGAACAGTTTGGTTCTCCACCAAGTTGTTCACAGAAAAAAATGGCAACCCTTTCAAGCTGATACCTCAGCATGACAAAAAGCATCTCTCTGGCCAGGAGAGAAAGCTTTTGTTGCTGGGGAAATCAGTAATTATCACAATTTTAAACAGAAAGAGGCCATCGAGAGTGCTGATGTTGCTAAGGTGTGAAAGAAACAACGATCATGGGCAATTGAAGAGAAAGAAAAACTCTTGTTGATTTGGTTAAAGGAAAAGCAGTTAATCGGTGACAGACATGTGGGAGATAGTGCTATATGAACCAGCAAAGATGCTACATGCTGACATCCCTGGATCCTGTGCTAATAGTGTCTTTTTTAAGGCAGGTGGGGGGTGGTTCGATACATTTAAGAAAAGGAGTGTTTATTTACAGATTAAAAAGCATATTAGGCATGTACTGTATAGGAAATCATTGGGGGGTCTGGAATGGATTAATTCAACTTACATGATATTAATGGGAAAAAAATGATTTGGTTTTTTAACAGATCACTTTTCTTTTTTCAATAGATTTTATTGATTTTTTTACAGAAAGGAAGGGAGAGGGAGAGAAACATCGATAAGCTGCCTCCTGCACAACCCCTACTGGGGATGTGCCTGCAACCAAGGTACATGCCCTTGACTGGGATCAAACCCAGGACCCTTCAGTCCACAGGCCAACGCTCTATCAGCTGAGCCAAACCAGTCAGGCTAACAGATCACTTCTCAAACAGCTTGCCGGAACAAATTAAGTTCAAGAACCGAGAATCCACTGTGTAACAATAGCAAATACAAGGATCAGCTGCCTGTCCTGGCTGGTAGAATACCTATGGACCAGCCTTCTCCATGGCTGATCGTGGAGAGCATACAACTGTGGCTCACCTCACAGAGAATTCATTATAGGACCATTCCTGTGGAACATGCTGGAAGTACTTCCGGTGGCCCTTCCTGGAAATTGCCCATGGAGTGCTGGGCAAGGCTGGTTCTTTAGGCTCGATGTCCTTTAACAAAGAGCTTTGCAGGGCACAGTGACTGAGGCTCCTCACTGCATCTGTTGGGCACAGACACTGCAGGTTGCCTCTGATCTGTTGGGTCCCAGGTCCCATGTGGTAAGCTGCTTGCACTGCAACCCAGACTTGCCCCTTCGTCTTCTTTTGTTCAGGCATCACTCAGAGGTGGAAACCACCCGGGTGACTCTGTAGGTAAGTCCCGGGATCGCCATTTAAATTCAGTGGACTAGGTGTACCGTTAGTAATGGCAGATTTTGTAATCAACGAAAACAAGATAATTTCAAGAGAAACATCTAAAGTGCTTTATTCAAAGTAATGTCCATCGCTAGCTACACATCCCCCCCATCTTTCAGGGAATTTGGGGATACCGTCCCAATAGAACTTTTCTTGTTTAGAGGCAAACTATTCAGAGACCCAATTTTCCACTTCTTCGTATGTTTGGAAGTGCTGCTAAGAAAGTGCATGTGCCATCAATCGAAATAAGTGGTCATCTAAGGAGCAAGGTCTGGTGAATACGGCGGGAGGGTTAATACTTCCCAGGCAAGATATATTTTTTTTTTTACAGAGAGGAAGGGAGAGGGATCGAGTTAGAAACATGGATGAGAGAGAAACATCGATCAGCTCCCTCCTGCACGCCCCCTACTAGGGATGTGCCCACAACCAAGGCTCATGCCCCCAACCGGAATCGAACCTGGGACAGGTTTAGTCCGCAGGCCAATGCTCTACCCGCTGAGCCAAACCTGTTTCGGCCAAGATCTTTTAACGTGTCTTTAACAGGCTTTGAAATGTGTGATGGTGCGTTATCATGAAGTAAAATTACTTTGCTGTGTCTCCTGACCCATTCTGGTTGTTTCACAATCAAAGTGTGGTTCAAATTGGTTATTTGTTGTCAATGGCCACCAATATTAATGGTTTCTCCTGGTTTTAGAAGCTCATAATACCACACCTTCCTGATCCCACCAAACGCAGAGCAGTGTCTTCTTTCCGAAGCTTTTTGGCCTTGCAGTCGATGTTGATGGTTGACCTGGATCAATCCATGAGTTTGGTCATTTGGATTCTCAAAATAAATCTACTTTTCATCGCCAGTCACAATTTGATGCAAAAAGACTTCCTTTCCTGCCGTTGAAGCAACATTTTACTGATGACTTTTCGTTTTCTCATTTGTCTTTCATTCAGTTGATGTGACACCCATTCTCTTTAAAATCTTTCTCATTGCTTGTAAGTGATTGTAAATTGTTTGCTGAGCAATGTTTAATCTTTGGCGAGTTGTTTTTTAGTTTGACACGCATCTTCATCTAATAATGCTTGTAATCATTGGTCTTCAAACTTTTTCTGTTGACCTGGATATTCTTTGTCTTTCACATCGAAACCATTACTTTTTAAAGCGTTTAAACCAGCGTTCACAAGCATCTTGAGTGATGGTTTTGATGTGAAAGACAAAGAATGTTCACCATAAGCGTCCCAAAGTATACGATAACTTTCAGCAGCACTTTTCTTCAAAATGAAGTAATGAATTATAACTTCCTGCAAATGCTCTTTTTTTGGCACGAAATTAGACATTTTTAAGTATAAACATATCTATGATGTTAACACCTTCAGCAAATTTGACATGAAGTTTTGAAGCTTGCTGTCAACAAAATAGCATACATATCAAATTGCATATACGTCAACATATGTGTAACTCCATCTATTGAAAAAAGTTCGCATTACTAACTGGTACACCTAGTATGTTATCTCCAAAACTCAACAAAGGCCTACCAAGCCTCTTTCCTCCTTTTTTCTTTTTTCATATATTTTATTGATTTTTTACAGAGAGGAAGCGAGAGGGATAGAGTTAGAAACACTGATGAGATAGAAACATCCATCAGCTACCTCCTGCACACCTCCCACTGGGGATGTGCCTGCAACCAAGGTACATGCCCTTGACTGGAATTGAACCTGGGACCCTTCAGCCTGCAGGCCGATGCTTTATCCACTGAGCCAAACCGGTTTTGGCTTCTCCTTTTTTCATGGTAGAAATTAGTGTTAGATAAGAGGACCCACCCCCCACCTGCCCATTGAGATTTAGGAGGCCTTACTGAATAGGGCAATACTATTTCCGAGTTTGACTAGTGGGAATTCTTATTAGTGATCATTTCCCTTTCGTAAATAACAGGATTGTATAAAATCTAAAGTTCCTTCAAGATCTCCATGGGTTTTAGAAACAACTTTAGATTTAAAACTAGGCAAACTTGGCATTCTTTTTCATTTTGTATCTTTTAAAAAAATACCAGAAGTTTGTTATTTGAATTATCTTAAATCACTTAAGAAAGACAAAAATATTTCCTACTTATTGCTCAATTGTTGGCACTTTTCTATTTTATCTTGGTGTCACTGTCAGGACTCCTAAGCTGTGTACACAGTGATCAGTGAGAAGACAGGCTCAGAATAAGGCCAAAGTGGAGTGATACAGGCTTTCTGCCTGCTGTTCCTGGAAATTTCATTTAGTCCTTTTTTCTTAGAGATTAACTCAATTGTGTTACATAGTGGGCTGAAATGGTAATGATCCATGGGTTAGAGTCTTTACTGTCTGTGGAAATGCCAAGAAAAGGACTTTTTCACTAAGGAATAGTGATTGATTATGCTCTTATTTGAACACTACAATTTTTATACTTTTTGTGTGATTTAAAAACATATTTTGTCTTTCCTAAAGAAAATAAATTCTGATTTTGACAACCCTTGACAATCAGACTTGCTAATAATTAGGATCAAGTAGAGGAAGTTTTGAAAGTTTTTTTTTTTTTTTTCACATTTCACTTTTGAAATTGATGAGTATTTACTTTCCTTCACAAAAGAAAGCCAGGTACAGTGGATAATTTTTATGCTCCCCTTGTCCCCATGAGCACACTGTGGCTGTGTCAGGGAGCCTGTGAGTGGGGTGTGTTTGGAAGCTGCAGTCATGGCACAGAGGATTTGATGTTGGCTCGGAAACCTGCAGATTGACTGACTGCATTGTGTTGGCACTGAGGAGCTAAATCTTACTTTGGTTTTGTTTTATTTTTCAGTTGATCTTATGCCTAATTACTTTAAAATTTACCCCTTGTTGAAATTTCTTCAACAAATATCACCATTACATATTTTACAAATTAACATACCATTACAAATGTCATTAGTATGAAAGTACTAAGTTACATAGGCCTAAAAAATATTCAGATCATTTATGTCTGTGGTTTTACCTGCTATATGCTAAACAGTCCTGTAAGCTCTTTCTCTATGTATCGAGATTTATTTTAATGTGGTCATATTTGATTAGAGGATTTGAGCTCTTTTGTTATTGTTTTGTTTTTATGTTTTGTCATGTTTATAAAGTAAGACTTCACGAAATATTTCCTATTAGGTGAATTTCATGTTTTTGTTGTTGTTGTTGTTGTTGTTTTTTACTTACCGTGAAATACTCCTAAAGTAATTTTTGTATGCTTGTTTGATTATGTTTTCCTTTGTGTTACATGTAGCTAGAAAAACATTACAGGGAATTTTCTTCAAAATTTCTGGGGTTAGATTTTAAGTGTTACTGCATGAGTAATTTAAGTATAATTATTATTCAGACTTTCCTCACCATATATCCCAAGTTTTAGATTCCATATGGCAAATCTACAAACTAGAACCCATATTTTGAAATACCTAAGTATAAAGA
>PVJN01008331.1:8154-65676 GCA_004026805.1 Lasiurus borealis
TCTAACAGCTTCCTTGAAAACCAAGATGAGCCACACTCCAGTTGAGCAGTCCGTGATGGACTTGATCGTCCTGTTCCACAAATACACCAAACCTGATGACAAGATTGACAAGCAGGGCCTGCTGAAGATGCTGAGGGAGAATTTCCCCAACTTCCTCCAGGCCTGTGTGAGTCTGGGTGACTTCTCAAGGTTGCTTGTGCGCTGGCATGGTGGAGGATCTTGGACAAGTCATTCCCATTCTTTGATCCTCAATATTCTCATCTGCAAAAAGGCCTCAGAGGACCCTCCTGAGTTATTATCAGGATGAAAGAGATGACACAGGTGGCCAAGTGTAAAGGCATCTGGAGATCAGGGTGGTTATTAGGTGATCAAATAGGAGAGTGAAGAATGGGTCCCTCCCACTCTGCACTGTCCATCCAGGAGACTGAAGCCCATAGGCTCCGGCTCTGCCTCTGGAAGCCTCCATTGGGTTCTCTGAGATCCAAGGGAAGGCGATAGAAATCCCATGGCTGATAAAATGTAGCAACTTTCATTACTATGAAAAACTAATTCGTAGACCTGATTTAGTCTGACAGAATAGACTGAACTGATTTCAAAAAGAGAGGCTACTAGGTGACACAGAGAGTACTGAGGGCACTGAGCATGGAAGATTCACGAAGGCAAATAGGAGATAGGAGAGGAGGGTTAGGAGTGAAAAGACAAGGGGTAGGGTCTATCTTTAGTTTCTGGGTAATACTTAGGTAGATGGGGTCCTGGAAGTGGGTGGAGGGAGCAGTTCTGGGTCTAAAGACCACGCACCCACCAGCTCATTGGTCATGAGGCTCTGACCAGAGTCTGCCCACCAGCTCTAGGTCTCTCTTTCATGCTGATATTTGTTCCAAGGAATCTCCCTCAGTGACCTGCACGGTCATGCAAATTTCCCCATCATCCCCGGACACCCTCCACCGGCCCAGACAGGCTCTACCTGTGGGGCCCCAGGTGCTTTTCTCCCCCTCTCTGCCTCCTTCTCCTCCTCCTCTTCCACCCATAACACTTTTGGAACTGAATCTCTCTTTTCCTCAGGAAAAAAAGGGCAAAGATTTCTTGGCCCATGTCTTTGAGAACCATGACAAGAATAAGGACAAGAAGATCGATTTTTCCGAGTTCCTGTCGGTGTTGGGAGTCATAGCCACGGACTACCACAATCATAGCCACGGAGCCCCGCTCTGTGCTGGGGGAGGACAGTGAGCCAGCCCGGCCTGAGGCCTCCAGAAACCCCAAGAAACAATAAAGTGTCTCTTGCTCAGATACAGCCAGTTTCCTGCTTTTCTTTGGCTACTTATGCTGCCAGAACTGTGCCTTCTTGGTGAATGTCATTGTGGATTCTCCCTGGGGGGTTACCCAGGAATGTGCCAAGAGGGTGCCCTCCCTTTGGCCTCCAGCACAACTGACCCCCTCTCTCAGCAGGGCCTCTGTCCACCTCTGCCCCTGCTCCCTGGCACAGCCACTGTGCCAGGTCCCGGGGTCGGCAGTGCATAGCATTCTGCTGGCCCCAGCCATGCTTCTCCTTCTCAAGCCGAGATCAGCATCTGGGGATCCAGGAACTGCAGGGAGCAGGAGCAGGTGGAGGTGTGAACCTGGTACCTCATGTCCAGCACGACCCCAAGGACATAGGGTAGATGGCACCACTGAAATAGCATTGGGAGGAAGGCTTTGGGGGCACATGGTCTTTGGGCACTGTGCATGGGACACTCAGAGGTGCCCAGAGGACAAGGTGTCTTGATCCCTTCTTCTGTGTTCTGGGCTGTGCCTTTTCCTGTGTGTGTATGTATGTGTGTGTTAGCCTGTGTGTTGTGTTTTTTTGTGTGTATGTGTTTGTGTGTGTGTGTGTGTTAGCCTGTGTGGGTGTCCCTGTGGAGGTGAGAGAGCTTGTCTGCTGAGCTCATCCTCAAAAAGGTTTGCTAAATGCTGGGAGCTGGGTGTCTGGGGAAAGCACAGAGTGATGGGTTTGCCAGGTGTGAGGAGTAAAGCTAGTGCTGGAGTCCAGAGAGTGGGCAGGTGGTGAGAAGACAGGACTGAAGAGAAGCGGGAGAAAGGGCAGGGACTAATGAACAGAAAGCTCATGGTGAGTCATCAGTGACAGTGCACTCCGCTAGCCATGGCGAGAGGCGTGCCATTACCCACACAGGGCCCTTCCCACCTGCCTCTGTCCTTGGATCTACAGATCAGCTCAGACCTGGAGCACTGCACCCAGCTGCTCCTTTCAGAGCTGGAGCACTGTGAGCCCACAGAGGCAGAGGCGGAGGGTGGGGAGGCCTCGGGGTGGATGGTGTGGGTGAGTGGGAGGCTAAGCCACACAGAGGCTGCCAGAGGCTGGGGTTAGGCAGGAGCAAAGAGTTGCTCTGACCACTATCGCCAGGGCCTGCAGTTCAGGAAGCCTTCCTGGGATGCTCTATTGAACAGGGACTCCATCGATGGACAGGAGAGCGTTTCTGTCTCTAGAAGGCACATCGACGCATCATGGTGATAACATGTTCTTCCTGGGATCTACAGAACCAGCTCCAGAGCAAGAGCTAAAAAGACCTCAAGAGGCAACGCCAACTCCAGGGGCCTCTCCAGAGGCAGGGCCGGCTCCGGGCACGGCTTCCACTGACCTTCAAGAGGCAGAAGATCCACCTGCAGCTTGTGGGCCACTCCCTTCAGCTCCTGCCAGGCCCCTGGTCCCCGGTCCTGGGCTGAAGTGTGTGTCAGCTCTCATGCCAGAGAGGGCTTCCCCTGGAGATGCAGTTTTGAAATATTTGTGTTTATCTTATATTTGCTTAAATTTTTACTGTAGTTTTGTACCATGCAGTTAAAATAAAATGTATTTTAATGAAATATAATAAAATGTTGATGAAATTTTATTTACAGAAAATATAATTTATCTAAGATCCTTTGAAATGTACATACCAGGGACACTAAGTACATTCACAAGTTTCCATAACCACCACATCACATCACATCACCACCTCTCTCTAGTTCCAGAGCCTCCTCAGGTGGCTGTGGGAGGTGCTGGCAGTGGGACAGGGTGGCTCAGGCATGGGAAGTGGTGGAAATTCATTTCTATCTCCTTCCCCTTAGCATGTAGCACACATGGCTAAATTTAGAAGAAATGTCAGTGTTAAGCAAGAATTAACCTTGAATGGTATGAACCTAACATAACTTAAATAGCAACTGGTAATGGATTAAAGAGCAAGTAAAAATCAGGTTACATTGACTTAGTGTGTGATAGCTGTCTATAGCATCTAATAGAAGAGTAACATGCTAATTGACCATACCTTTATGACACCCACCAGCCAATCATGAGTGGTTATGCAAATTAACCCAACATAGGACCAATTTGCATATGCAGGAACTGAGCTGTGGCGGGGAGGTGGGGGGAAGAGGGGTAAGAAAGGGGTGCAAGCTGCCCAGGACCTCTGCTCAGCCTGGGAAGGCAGAAAGGCGGCTCCAGCCAGAGCAAAGGCTGTGTGGGCAGCCAGGGGAAGGAAGGACCATTCTGTGTGTTTTTTAAATAAAGTTGGGAATCAGGTACTTTTTTTTAAAATATATTTTTTGTTGATTATTTACAGAGAGGAAAGGAGAGGGATAGAGAGTTAGAAACATCGATTAGAGAGAAACATGGATCAGCTGCCTCCTGCATGCCCTCTAGCAGGGATGTGCCCCAAACCAAGGTACATACCCTTGACCGGAATCAAACCTGGGACTCTTCAGTCCACAAGCTGACACTGAGCCAAACCAGTTTCAGCAAGAAGGCCCATTCTTGCAGGAATCTTCCTGCACCGGGCCTCTAGCAGTATTAATGAAAAGACTAGTTACAGCACAGCTGTAAGGAGATCATCACTGTGTATTGGGATGGTATGTGTTTGGGCTTTTTTTTCTGCCACATTGGAAAAAAGTCAGGATGAAGAGGGTACAATATGAAAGCTCTACCCCAACAAGCTCTGTGTCAACAATGAATTATTTTTTAAAATTAAATCTTTATTATTCAGATTATTACATTTGTTTCTCTTTTTTCCCGCTCCATAGCTTCCCTCCATCTGGCTCCCACCCTTCCCCCTATCCTCATTTCCCTCCCTTTGACCTCATCCATTGGTGTATGATTTTTGCCCAGTCTCTGCCTGTAGACCCCTCACCCCTTTCCCCCTGAGAATTATCAGTCCACTCCCTTTCTGTGCTCCTGATTCTATTATATTCACCAGTTTATTCTGTTGATCAAATTTTTAATTCACTTAATTTTTAGATTCACTTGTTGATATGTATGTATTTGTTGTTCATAATTTTTTGTCTTTTACCTCTTTCTTCTTCCTCTTCTAAAAGAGTATCTTTCAGCATTTCATATAATACTGGTTTGGAGTTGATGAACTCCTTTAGCTTGTTCTTATCTGTGAAGCTCTTTATCTGCCCTTTAATTCTGAATGATAGCTTTGCTGGGTAGAGTAATCTTGGTTGTAGGTTCTTGCTATTCATCACGTTGAATATTTCTTGCCACTCACATCTGACCTGCATCGTTTCTGTTGAGAAATCAGCTGACAGTCATATTGGTGCTCCCTTGTAGGTAATGAACTGTTTTTCTCTTGCTGCTTTTAATATTCTCTCTTTGTCTTTTGCTCTTGGTATTTTAATTATGATGTGTTTTGGTATAGTCCTCTTTGGATTCCTTTTATATGGGGTTCTGTGTGCTTCCTGGACTTGTAAGTCAATTTCTTTTACCAGATGTGGGAAGTTTCCAGTCATTATTTCTTTAAATAGGTTTTCAGTATCTTGCTCTCTCTCTTCTTCTGGCACCCCCACAATTCTGATGTTGGTATGCTTGAAGCTGTCCCAAAGGCTCCTTACATTATCTTCACATTTTTTGGATTATTTTCTCTTCTTGCTTTTCCAGTTAAGTGTTTTCTGATTCTTTATATTTCAAATTTTTTACTTGATTCTTGCGTTCCTCTAGTCTGCTGTTAGGTCTCTGTATAATATTTTTTATTTCAGGCAGTGTATGTTTAATTTCTAGTTGGTCCTTTTCCATCTCTAGTTGGATCTTTTCCATCTCTAGTTGGTTCTTTTTCATCTCCTCTTGGGTCTTGCTAACTTTATCCAACTTTTCTAGGATATTCTTGAAAAACCATATAACCATGGTTTTGAACTCTATATCCAGTCGTTTGTTTTACTCCATTTCTTTTGTTTGTGATCTCTTCCTTTGTCTCGGCATTTTCACTATGCCGGAAGAACTTCTATGTTGGATTCAGCCTTGTAATACAAGAGTTGCAAAAGTGCAAAAGCCTCTCTGTTGAACTTGGGATGAGTGGAGTCTCAGGGCTTAACAGACTGCCTTGCCTTCCAGTCGACCCGCCTCCACGGCCCCTGAGTCTCACGTGACTGGGTAATCTCTGGAGTGGTCCCTGTGTGCGCACACGCTCTCTTGCAGTGCCTGTAGACTGCTGCCCCTCCAGCTATCCTGCGATCCGGGACAATATGAGTCTGGGTCCCCAGGGTTTTGCCTGAAATCGGGGTTTAGTGGAGTTAGAAGTGGCACAGTTGGGAGGGTCTGTCTCCCGCCCACTCGTGAAAGCCAGCGGCACAATCAGCAGTCAGTCCTCTGGGTGCAGTGCTATGCACGCCACCAGACTTCTGATCTTTTGGGACTCCCCTAAATTTCCGTGTACCTCTCCCTTTTCACAGTCCAAACTTCCCCCGTATGAGTTTCAGCTGGATCTGGGGTTAGTGTCGTAGGATAAGGGGTTCAATGCCTTTGAGAGTCTCCATCTCCCTCCTGCCAGAGAAAGCCAGCCAGGTTCTCCCGCTCTCTCCACGAGCATTTCTGTACCTCAGCTTTTTGCAGCTCCTCTGGGTCTCTGTGAGCCCCTCTCTTTCCTTCTAGTTATAGAATTTCCACTCAGCCAGCTTTCCTGTGGTTCTGGATGATGTCCATTCTGTCTTTTAGTTGTAGTTTTGAAATTGTTGTGCGAGACAGCAGTGTAGGTGTTTACCTATGCCGCCATCTTGGATTCTCCCGAAAATGAATTATTTTTAAATGATAAATTATGATCTTTAAATTGTCCAAGGTCATATTGGCACACCCAATTCCTTAATAAGGTGGCTTCTAGGTTTTTATTTTTGCTACATGGCTATAGACATTGCTGTGGTAAACATATACTTACTGCTTTTTCTGACCAGATTTCTTGCTGTTTAATTACTTTCTTTGGGACGAATTCCCAGGGAAATGATGGCTGAATCTAAGGCATTCAATAAGTTCTCTGTGACTCTAGCTTGGCATTGCAAATTGTTTTACCTCTTAGACACTTGAGCCATTTTTATTTTATTTTGTTGAACTGATGAACCACTTATTTGCCGAGAAAATCATTATGGTGGCAGATGAAGGCTCACCCTGTAAACTGGAAGAAGTTTGGCTTCAGTATTTACTTGTTTCTCTGAAACCTTCTTCAGGGATGTGGAGGCTTCATCTCTGGTTTAACATCCTGCCCTTTGGTGTCCCCGTCTGGGAGATTCACTCACCCACTGCGTGCCCCTCCCAGGGATAGAAGGGCTGGCTGATTGGCAGAAAGCTGGAGGTGGGGGAAGGAGTTCACCTGCCACTAAAAGGCCCAGGTGGTACCTGTATGGAGGCCAACCACGCCTTTGACTATGCGGTTCCCTCCGCCTGGAGTGCTGGTCCTCCATGCTTCTCCTCCCAACAGCATCTTTTCTTCAGTCCCACCTAGAACGCTGCCTCCTGAGGCAGACATTCCTCAACTCTCCAGGCAGACGGTGTCCCTTTCTGGGGGCCCCGGGGGCCCCATTTGTGCCACTAAATTAGCAGTGTTCACAGTATGTGACTGTCCCCATGACTGGTTCCCACCCTGTGAGCTGGCTGGGTGTCCTACTCATATTGCCTGGAGAGTCCTGGCACACGGCAGGGCCTCGAGAAATATTTGTTGGATGTGGGAATGTCCTTCATGACTGTGGAGGTTGGAGTTCACTCATTGAGGGAGGACATGCAGGAGAGATGTGTTGTAGTTGTGTGTGTAGCCCCACCCAAGCCCTGGAGCTGAGAGGATGAGCTGGGAGGAAGGGAGATGGATAACTTTGTGACCTTGTGTGGCTCTGAGGGAAGGTGGGTCCCTGAAACTGGCTGAGTTCATCTTAGGGAGAAAGTACGTGTGATGTCATCTCAGGAAGGCAATGACGGCTCAGCTGTGCTGCTGAAGGACCTGTGAGATGCTAATGAAACGGTGAGAGTAGGAAGTGGAGGAGTCAAGCACATGGACAAATACCTCACCCCCAAGATTCCTGCAGGTGGGACAGAAGGAGATTTTGGAGGCAGTTGCCTGATTTCTCCCTGAAGAATGTGCCTGATTGAGCGGTGAGCAGGAGACTGTGAGGAGGAGGTAGGGAGTGGCCCAGCTGGATGAGGGGATCCTTAAGGAGGGGAGCTACTGAAGCAGCAGGGGCGTGTCTAGAGGTGGCCCTGGCTGCACAGGTGAGAGTTGACTGGCTCCTGGCACCATGGAGAGGCCCCATTTGTGGGAGAGCCAGCACTGTGTCCTGCTTGTTTCTGAACTCCTCAGCCCCGAGTACATTTTATGATCTCAAAGAGCTCATGGTTAATGACATGCCCCTTCCAATGACAGGTACGGGGAACTGTCACCTTTGATGCTCGGCATGAGCTCTCCACTCCTTCCTCGTGCCCTCTACTCCAGGCTCATCTTCAATCCTCTCTTCTCACCACCTTCCCACTCTCTAGACTCCAGCACTAGCTTTACTCCTCACGCCTGGAACACCCATCACTCTGTGCTTTACCCAGACACCCAGCTCCCAGCATTTAGCAAACCATTGCGAGGATCAGCTCAGCAGACAGGCTCTCTCACCTCCACAGAGACACCAACACAGGGACACAAACAAACACACACACACACACACACACACACACACACACACACACACACACACGCATGCACACGCACAGGGACAGGTACCTCCCAGAAGCCCAGGACACAAAACAAGGGATCAAGGTACCTTGTCCTCTAGGCACCTCTGAGTGTCCCATGCACAGTGACCAGTGACCATGTGCACCCAAAGCCCTCCACCCAATGCTATTTCAGTGGTGCCATCTCCCCTATGTCTCTGTGGTCATGCTGGGCAAAAGCATGAGGGCATGAGGCACCGTGTTCAAACCTTCCCATGCTCCTGCTCCCTGCAGTTCCTGGATCCCCAGATGCTGATCTTGGTTTAAGAAGGAAAAGCATGGCTGGGGCCAGCAGAATGCTCTGCACTGAGGACTCAGGCACCTGGCACGCTGGCTGCGCTAGGGAGCAGGGGCAGAGGTGGACAGAGGTCCTGCTGACAGAGGGGATCAGTTGTGCTGGAGGCCAAAGGGAGGGTACCCTTCGGCATATTCCTTGGTAACCCCCCATGGAGAATCCACAATGACATTCACCAAGAAGGCGCAGTTCTGGCAGCATAAGTACCCAAAGAAAAGCAGGAAACAGGCTGTATCTGAGCAAGAGACACTTTATTGTTTCTTGGGGTTTCTGGAGGCCTTAGGCCGGGCTGGGCTCACTGTCCTCCCCCAGCACAGAGCGGGGCTCCGTGGCTATGATTGTGGTAGTCCGTGGCTATGACTCCCAACACCGACAGGAACTCGGAAAAATCGATCTTCTTGTCCTTATTCTTGTCGTGGTTCTCAAAGACATGGGCCAAGAAATCTTTGCCCTTTTTTTCCTGTGGAAAAGAGAGATTCAGTCCCAAAAGTGTTATGGGTGGAATGGGAGGAGGAGGAGACAGAGAGGGGAAGAGAAGCACCTGGGACCCCACAGGTGTAGCTGGTGTGGGCCGGTGGAGGGTGTCTGGGGATGACGGGGACATTAGCATGACCCTGCAGGTCACTGAGGGAGATTCCTTGGACCAAATATCAGCATGAAAGAGAGACCTAGAGCTGGTGGGCAGACTCTGGCCAGAGCCTCACTGACCAATGAGCTGGTGGGTGTGTGGTCTTTAGACCGAGACCTGCTTCTTCATCCACTTTCAGGACCCCATCTACCTAAGTTCTACCCAGAAACTAAAGATAGGCCCTCCCCCTTGTCTCTTCACTCCTGACCCTCCTCTCCTATCTCCTATTTGCCTTCCCGAATCTTCCATGCTCAGTGCCCTCTTTTGCTAACCCACTCTCTGTATCACCTAGTAGCCTCACTTTTTGGAATCAGTTCAGTATATTCTAAAGTTAAGTTTAAATCAGGTCTACGAATGAGCTTTTCGTTGTAATAAAGGTGTTACATTTTATCAGCCATGGGATTTCTTGGATCTCAGAGAACCTAATGGAGGCTTCCAGAGGTAGAGCCTGAGCCTATGGGCTTCAGTCTCCTGAATGGACAGTGACAAGTGGGAGGGGACCCATTCTTCACTCTCCTATTTGACCACCTAATAACCACCCTTGATTTCCAGATGCCTTTATACTTGGCCACCTGTGTCATCTCTTTCATCCTCATAATAACTCAGGAGGATCCTCTGAGGCCTTTTTGCAGATGGGAATACGAAGGATGGGAGAATGGGATTGACTTGTCCAAGGTCCTCCGCTATGCCAGGCCCCAAGCAACCTTGAGAAGTCACCCAGACTCACACAGGCCTGGAGGAAGTTGGGGAAATTCTCCTTCAGCATCTTCAGCAGGCCCTGCTTGTCAATCTTGTCATCAGGTTTGGTGTATTTGTGGAACAGGACGATCAAGTCCATCACGGACTGCTCAACTGGAGTGTGGCTCATCTTGGTTTTCAAGGAAGCTGTTAGAAAGAGACAGGCAACTTTGTTATCCTCCCCAGGTGAGGATCCCTAAGTCAGGACAATGGGGTGGGAACTGGGCATGCAGTGATGTGAAGCTCAGGTGGAACAGAAGGAACTGTATCACCTAGGAAGTGGGAGGAGATGCTCACAAAGAGGAGAGTGTGACCAAGGCTGGGGCCTGGCCATGAAGATCAGGGTCCTGAGGAGATGGAGGACAACACAGAAGTCCACTGTGGAGAGAACCACAGGAGGCAGAAGCAGAGAGGGTAGGAAAATCACATGGAAAAGGACTGACGCTTTAGTTGGACTGTACTCTTCAACAACATCAACACCCACTCCTCCAGGGTCAACGTCAGGGTTAGAATCATAAAGATAAATAACTTCCTGACTAGTCTGGCCTCATTCTCCCTGAGCTGCTCTTGGAACCAGACCCCTGAGGAGCCCATTGTGAACATGAAGCAAGCTCTAAATGAAATGGGCCCTGGAGGCTCCCAGCGGTGAGTGTGAGTAGAAAGGTGAGTGTGAACAGAGATACACAGCCCTGTCCTGAGCTCCTGGACCATCCCCACCAGCGGGAAAGAAGGACTGCTGACCAGCGTTGGCATCATGTTTGAAATAATCAGAAATTCCTCCCTCAGTTTTAAGCTCTTGCATGGAATGTGGGGAGATAAAGCTCCTTTAGATGACCTTTGTACCTCCCTGCTATTTGGAACCCCAAGGCTAGACCACATTTAAATAAAAAATTCTGACTTTCCAAAGCCAGTATATCCACCAACAGTCTGGACTCCCAGCAGAGAAATGGGACAGTGCAGCCCTCACACCCCCAGACTTTCCAAAACACCCCAAAAATGTGCATGAAAAACACATGTGGGCATCGATCAAAAACTACCATTGTCTCCTGATCTGGGAGAAAGAACCTTGCTGCCCAAAGTCTTCTGTGAACAAGGCCAGAGCTGAGCCCTGTGCACTGAAAGTCACTGATCTTTTCTCAGCTGGGGATGAGGTCCAAAACCCTAGGTGATGGGTCTCTGATTCATGCAATGGCAGGTCTTCTCACCAGGGCAAAGTTAGTGGGCATCCTAGCCTGTGTTTAGGAAAATCTTTAAGACTTTGGGAAAGACCCCCACTGTCCTCAGAGGTTGGGGTACAAAGTCTGTGGCCTGAAAGTCAGAGGATTCCAGAGAGAAAAGAAGAGAAGGAAGAGGGAAGGTTCCTATAATCAGCGCCCATCAGGGATGTTTCAACAGAGCTGTCACAGAAGAGCCAGAAGAGCATCAGTACAGACATTTTGTAGAGAGGCCTCGGGACCAAGTGGGATGAAGTTGGAAAGACCCATAACAGACAGAGCTGACACTGAGTCCAGGCTTCTGAATCCTCCCCCATCACCGCTTTCCCTACACCTTGACACAGAACACACTGAGCCCCGAGGAACCCCCCTGGCAAACAGGTACAGACTTACCAGAGCTGACGAGGTGTCACTGAGTAGAAGGTAAGTGTGCTGTGCATCTGGGCATTGACTGGTCCCTTTATAAGGCTCCGTCTGGCTCCTCCCAGGAACTGGGAGCCCTTGGGCCATGTTCTTTCTCTGCTTCCTGGTCCATTGCCTCACTCAGGTGGGCGGCACACACCTAGGAGTGTGTGTTCATCATGTTCCTGTAAATCCCAGGCACCACCCAAGGGACAGCACTATTCAAGAGCCTTGTCCTGTGGGTAAGGAAGCCTAGGGCTGGCGGGGGGGGGGGGGGGGGACAATGGGATGTGTCGTAAAAGCACAGGAATTGTTTGAGAGAAAACTGGGTTTCTGAACTTAAAGAGGATGGGACTCTGAAAGGCAGCACGGTCTGTGTCTGCTCATCACCCTGTCTTTCCCCAAATTTGTTCTGGCATCTAACAAAACTCTCTCCAGTGGTTTATAAGTCCATAATGATATCACACATCATCTTAGCTGTCACATTGACATTCCTTCTAAACCTTCAAAACCTTATGAGATGGTGCTGTTACCCTCATGTTGAGGATGGGGAATTGAGAAAGTAAGAGGTAAGCAATGTTCCTATGTGCACAAGGCTAATAGACAGCAAGCTCAAGATATGACCCCAGAAAAGCCTGATTCCAAACCTCCCCCTAAAACCACTACTGGACCTCTGGGGTTACTGCAGGACCTGCAAACTTAGGGCAGGGAGGCAGAGTCACCTCACTCCCATCTTCATGTGGGACCCTTACTGGAGCACTAGGATGGAAATAGGTGGCATGACCCACAGTGACAGACCAGTTATCACAGAGAGAATAGCACATCACCTCCATGTAAGAGAATACAGGAGGTCAGAGCTCTGAGTTCTGGTGTTAGCCCTACAGTCTTTTTTTAAAAAAATAAATATTGTTCAGATTATTACATTTGTTTCTCCCCCTCCCCCTCCAGAGCTCCCCTTTCCCCGGCTTCCATCTCTCCCTCTACCTTACCTCCCCCCAGCATTGTCCTCATCCATAGGTGTATGATTTTTGTCCAGTCTCTCCCTGCAACTCCTCACCCTTTTCCCCTGAGAATTGTCAGTCCACTCCCTTTTTATGCTCCTGATTCTATTATATTCAACATTTACTCTGTTCATCAGATTTTTAACTCACTTAATTTTTAGATTCACTTGTTGATAGATACATATTTGTTGTTCATAATTTTTATCTTTATCTTTTTCTTCTTCTTCCTCTTCTTAAAGATTACCTTTCAGCATTTAATCTAATACTGGTTTGGTGTTGACGAACTCCTTTAGCTTTTCCTTATCTGTGAAGCTCTTTATCTGCCCTTCAATTCTGAATAATCGCTTTGCTGGATAGAGTATTCTTGGTTCTAGGTCCATGCTATTCATCACTTTGAATAATTCTTGCCACTCCAGTCTGGCCTGCATCGTTTCTGTTGAGAAATCAGCTGACAATCATATGGGTGCTCCCTTGTAGGTAATTGTTTTTCTCTTGCTGCTTTTAATATTCTTTGTCTTTTGCTCCTGGCATTTTAATTATAATGTGTCTTGATGTCGTCCTCTTTGGATTCCTTTTATATGGGGTTCTGTGTGCTTCCTGGACTTGTAAGTCTATTTCTTTCACCAGATGTGGGAAGTTTTCAGTCATTATTTCTTCAAATAGGTTTTCAGTAACTTGCTCTCTCTCTTCTTCTGGTACCCCCACAATTCTGATGTTGGTACGCTTGAAGTTGTCCCAGAGGCTCCTTACATTATCTTCACGTTTTTGGATTCTTTTTTCTTGTTGGTTTTCCAGTTGAATGTTTCCTGCTTCTTTATATTTCAAATCTTTGACTTGATTCTTGCGTTTCTCTAGTCTGCTGTTAGGTCTCTCTATAATATTTTTATTTCAGTCAGTGTATGTTTAATTTCTAGTTGATCCTTTTTCATCTCCTCTTGGGTCTCCCTCAATTTATCCATCTTTTCTAGGAAATTCTTGAAAAACCTTATAACCGTGGTTTTGAACTCTATATCCAGTCATTTGTTTTCCTGCATTTCTTTTGTTTGTGATCTATTCCTATGTCTCTGCATTTTCACTGTGCTGGGAGAACTTCTGTGTTGGATTCAGCCTTATGATACCAGACTTGCAAAACTGCAAAAGCCTCTCTGTTGAGCTTGGATGGGTTGGAGTCTCAGAGCGCCTTGGTTTCCAGCCAGACACGCCCTACATGGCCCCTGGGTCTCAAGAGTCTCTTGGTAATTTCTGGAGTCTCCTTGTGCGCACATGCACACGCACATGCATACCTCTAGACCGCTGCCTTTCCAACTCCCCTGCGCTCTGGAACTCGTGTGAGTCTGGGTCCCCAGGGTTCGCCCAAAACTGGGGTTCAGTGGACTTAGAAGTGGTACAGTTGGGAGGCTTTGTTTCCTGCCCACTCGAGAAATCCAGCGGCACAATCACCATTCCATCTTCTGGGCACTCCTCCCTTTTCACTCTCCATACTCCCCCCGTATGAGTCTTGCCTGGACCTGGGGTTCAGTGCCGTAGGATAAGGGGTTCAGTGCAGTTGGGAGTCTCTGTCTCTCTCCTGCCAGAGGAAGCCAGCCAGGCATTCCATCCCCCTCTCTCTCCATGCTCAGGTCTGCGTACCTCAGCTTTTTGCAGCTCCTCTAAGTCTCCGTGAGCCCCTCTCTTTCCCTCTAGTTGTAGAATTTCCACTCAGCCAGCTTTCCTGTGGTTCTGGATGATTTCCATTCTATCTTTTAGTTGTAGTTTTTTATTTTAAAAAACAATTTTTAAAATATATTTTATTGATTTTTACAGAGAAGAAGGGAGAGAGATAGAAAGTCAGAAACATCAATGAGAGACAGACATAGAACAGCCGCCTCCTGCATGCCCCACAGTGGAGATGTGCCCTCAAGTAAGGTACATACCCCCAACCAGAATCAAACCTGAGACCTTTCAGTCTGCAAGCCGACGCTCTATCCACTGAGCCAAACTGGTTTCGGCTAGTTGTAGTTGTTTGTTTTTTTTTTAAATATATATATTTTGTTGATTTTTCACAGAGAGGAAGAGAGAGGGATAGAAAGTTAGAAACATCGATGAGAGAGAGACATCTATCAGTCGCCTCCTGCACACCCCCCACGGGAGATGTGCCCTCAAGCAGGGTACATGCCCCCAACCAGAATCGAACCTGGGGCCTTTCAGTCCGCAGGCCGATGCTCTATCCACTGAGCCAAACCGGTCTCGGCTAGTTGTAGTTTTGAAATTGTTGTGCAAGGCAGCAGTTTAGGTGTTCACCTATGCCGCCATCTTGGTTTGTGATTTTTTTCAGACCCACACTGTTGAACTTCACTTTGCAGCTCCAGGGGATGCCTGAGCCCACCAAGGAAGACACTGTCTAGACTCAGGGATGGTGACCACCATGAAACGAGCCAGCAGGAAATTGGGCAAAGGTGCCTTCCCTCCCTTGATGATGCCTCCCTCACATGATGATGCCTTCCTATAAATTCTTCAGTGATGTTCCTCTTTCTCTTGTGCAAGACAGTCTGCTTAGGAGTCAGTGGCCATGCCCTAGGGTCTGCTGTGTCCCAACCTGCTGTGGAAAATCTAGTTCAGGTGCAGGAGGCAGGAGCTTGGAGTTCAGGATGAGGCCTGGGGACCTCTGGGAAACGGCCCTGCTGACTCACTAAGGAATCCCTGTTCCTGCTCTCTGTTTCACTTAGAACTTCCTCCCATGAGTGAGGGGGTTACTCAGGCATTGGGCACCCTGGGACCAGGCTCACTGCTGAGCCTGAGTCAGGCACCCCTCCCCCAATGCATTGGGCTTCCACACCTGGCCCTTCTGTCCCAGCACCAGCACCAGCACCAGCACCAGCACCAGCACCAGCACCAGCACCAGCCCTCTCTGGTTCCCTTGTGTAATGTGTTCTCACCGCCACTAAAAGCCTGCTGTGAAGGTTACACAGGAAACCTGGAGCAGGGGGTGACTGGGAGCAGAGGAACTGAAATGTCATTCCCCCATTCGCCCTGGTTTAGCTTTTGAAATTTGAACAATGTCAAGATAGATACTTAAAATTCATTTTTAATTTTTATATTTAAGTTTTGCTTTGTTCAATCTTGGCCTCACTTTCAGTGTCTGAACTATGAATAGTCTTCAGCTTCTAGAATCTAATCCTCATTTATCGGTTGCAAGATATCTTATTTGACTTCTATACTTATTTTCCTTTAATATTCATTACCATTCAGTTTACCCAAAAAAGAAATATATGTTTACTGTTTATTTTTATGCATGCTCACCAATGTAAATGGTTATTTTGGCTTGTGTTCAATCCATGGTTTTTTTTAGCTATAGATTAATTATGCAGGAAAATTACAATAAACTATAATACACAGTCTAATGAATCTCTTACACTTGTGACTGTCCTTCCCATCAATGAATAAAACATTGCCACCACCCACACCAGCCTGTTTTCTCTCTTCTCCAAAACCATCATCTGAACTTTTATGATGAGACCCTCTCTCTGTTTCATTTTTACTTTACCACCTAAGCATGCATTCCTGAACACTGCCATTTCCTCGCTTTCAAATTTTACTTGATGGGAAATATATTCTATGCATTCTTCTGTATCTGCTTTATTTTTCTCAGTATTACATTTATAAGCTATATGTTGTACTGTGTTTGTTCTTCGTTGTACTAGTGTACTACATATATATATATATATATTTTTATGAGTGTAACATAATTTTTTTATAATTCTGCTTTAGATACTACATGGTCATCAGTTTGCCTTCTTTTTGAATGGTTTCCAGCTCAGGTGACCAGGGATTTTGACCTCTGACCTCATGTTTCAAGGGGAATCAGCCACCCTGATTGTGTAAGTGCTGGGTGTTTAAGGAAGAAGAAGGGGATGAGCCCATGTTTCAGGGACCAACTTCAAAACAGCCCTGTTTATTGTCAGAGACATTAGTATTTGCAACTGTTGTGACTTAGAAATAGGAATTAAAATAAATTGGGACCAGCTATCATGGCTCAGTGGTTGAGCATTGACCTATGAACCAGGAGGTCACAGTTCAATTCCTGGTCAGGGTACATGCCCAGGTTGCAGGCTTAATCTCCAGTGTGGGACATGCGCAGGAGGCAGCTGATGAATTATCCTCACTCATCATTGATGTTCCTATCTCTCTTTCACCCTTCCTCTCTGAAATCGATAAAAAATATTTTTAAATTAATAAAATAAATTGGTTAATTAATTTCCTGTTGGACAGAAAATCTAAAATGCTAATAAGTTTACATTCAGAGGCTTAGTTCTCAAACAACAGATTCAATTTATTAGCTAACCTTTAGAAAAGATTGTAAGAAAGCTCCAGAAAATATAGAAAGAAGAAAATAGAATGCTTGCTCATAAAACCAGCATCATAGGTCAGGAGGGCATGCCTAGATAACACTTGAGGGCTATTTGTTCCCATCAAACGTGGCTTACAATAAAAAGAAACATAATCTTATTATTTTTATTATTAGTGTACCCTAATTTTTTGAACTGTTTTAGATTGGCAGAAAAGTTTGGAACAGAGAGTTTACTGCCTATATATCCCCTCTCCTCACAGAGTCCCCTGTTTATTAACATGTTAGTTAGCATGGAACATTTGTTAAAATGAATGAACCAATATTGATACATTATTATGAACTAAAGTCCATGGTTTAACTAGGGTTCAGTTCATATTGTGAAATTCTGTGGGTTTTGACAAATGTGTAATTCCTCATATTCATCATTACAGTGTCATGCAAGTAGTTTCATTGCTTTAAAAATCACCGCTGCCCCACCTATTCAGCCATCCCTTCCTATCCTGAATCTTGATGATTACTGATATTTTTATTGTCAATATGGTTTTGCTTTCTCTATAATGTCACCTATTTGAAACCAAATAGTATGTGGCTGTTTCAGAATGGCTTCCTTCACTCAGCACTATCCTTGTAGTTCCCTCCATGTTCTCATGGGTCTTTATAGCTGAATTCTTCTTCTTGCTGGATAACATTCCACTGTATGTCTTACCACAGTTTGTTTATTATTCATTCACCTTTTGAAAGACGTCTTGGTTACTTCCGGTTTGGGGCAATTATGACTAACGCTTCTAAAATCATTCATTTGGAGGTTTTTATGAAGCCATAACTCTTCACCTCACTTGGGTAAGTGTTTTTGATGACTGCCTGTGACCAGGACCAGAACCCAGGCATGGGCTGAGGCAGGGCAGGGCCAGCTCTCCCTGTCCCTTCTGTCACAAAAGCAGAGCCCCGGAAGCCTGGCCCAGCATCACTCAGTTTCATTGGCAGAACTGGTGGGACACATGTTCACGCTTGGTTGCAAGGGGCACAGGGAAAGCAGGGACAGGACTCTCCGAATGGCTTAGAGGAGACCAGGCACACATGGAGGCACTGGGCACTCCAACCCCCAAGCAAAACTGGGCTCTGTTAGCTCAGAAGAGGGTTGGGTCCTGGGTTGGACATTGTGGGTGCCTGTTCCAAACCTCTCACTTCCAACACCTTGGCTCTAGACTTGTTTCTGTCCTCCTGATGTCATGTCTGTTCTGTGCTCTAGATTTTGCTCACATGTCATGGTCTGTAATCTCTTTCCCTGGCTTGCTTGCTTGAACACTAGGTGTTGACATTCATTCAAATGCCACATCTAAGGTATCTTGGTCTACCTCTCTTCCTCTCTTCTTGGGTTATAGAGTGTGTCATTGTACCTCTCCAGCATCCACAGTTTCTATTTTATTCTTTTAGTCTTCACTTCTAAAGTGTGAGCATTGAGGGGAGATAAATTCTTTAAAAATTTCTCTTGCCATGTGTTCATCCTAAAGCACAGTGAGTGGTGCTCAATGGATTTTCTTTAAATTTTGTACCTTGAACAAAAGGTCCAGGTGTCAGCTCCAAACAGCCAAGGACAGTTGGGCCCAGAGTCTATTGGGATGAATGAAAGAGAGGCTCAGGATAAACAATAATGCTTGCGAGATGGTTCCCAGTGATGACCTGGATGTGCAGACCATGTTGCCAAAGGACTATTGGCTCGGGGATTGGAAGATGCCTATAGCCTTCCTGGTGGTGGGAGTGACAAGGGAGATGCTGGCGTTGGCATCAGTCACAATAGTTGCAAACACTAATGTTTCTGACAATAAAGGGCTGTTTTGAAGTTGGTCCCTGAAACATGGGCTCAACCCCTTCTTCTTCCTTAAACACCCAGGACTTACACAATCAGGGCCTGCCCTGGGCCCTTTCCACATCCTCACCAGACAGGGTGGCTGATTCCCCTAGAAACATGAGGTCAGAGGTCAAAATCCCTGGTCACCTGAGCTGGAAACCATACAAAAGGAAATTAAGGGCAGGTGATATCTAAAGCAGAATTAAGGAAATTGATGTGATATTCATACCAACATATATAGCATACAATGACGAACAAACAATACAACAAGAATATAGCTTATAGCCGAGACCAGTTTGGCTCAGTGGATAGAGTGTCAGCCTGTGGACTGAAAGGTCCCGTGTTTGATTCCTGTCAGGGGCATGTACCTTGCTTGCGGGCACATCTCCAGTGTGTGACGTGCAGGAGGCGACTGATCGATGTCTCTCTCATCGATGTTTCTGACTTTCTATCTCTCTCCCTTCCTCTCTGTAAAAAATCAATAAAAATATATTTAAAAAAAAGAATATAGCTTATAAATGTCATATGGGGAAAATTAAGGCTGACACAGAAGAATATACAGAATATGTTCCCTTTCAAGTAAATTTGCTTAAGTGGTAAAATACAAATGAAACAAAGAGAAAACCTTATCTTAAAAGGCCAAATGATGGGTTGGGGAAGAGAGAAAAGGGGCAGTGACTGGTAGGGTTGGTGGCAATATTTTATTCATTGACTGGATGGCAGTCACAGGTATTAGAGATAATTCATTGGACTGTACATTGTCGTTTGTTGTATTTTTTGTGTGTAATCTATATCAAATAAAGGACATAGATAGAACATAGGCCAAAAACAATCATTTACATTGATGAGTATTCATAAAAATAAAAAGAAAACATATATTTCTTTTTTTGGCTTTTTGGGGAATTGAATAGTAATGAAGATTAAGGGAGAGTAAGTATATAAGTAATAAGAGAGAGACCTTGCAACAGATCAATGATGTTTAGATTCCAGAATCTGGGGGCTGTCCATGGTTCAGACTTTGAAAGTGAGGCCAGGATTGAACAAAGAAAAACTTAAATTAAAATAATTAAAAACTAATTTCAAGTATCTTGACATTGTTAAAATTTAAAAGCTTCACCAGGGCCAGAAGGGGCATGCCATCTCAGTTCCCCTGCCCGAAGGCAGTTCGTGCTCCAGGATTTCTGTGTGTCCTTCCTGGGAGGCTTTGAGTGCGGGTGAGAATAAATTAAATGAGGGAACCAGAGAGGTCTGGTGCTGATGCAAACATGGACATAACTGGGGACAGAAAGGCCAGGCTGAAGCATGGAGGCCCAGTGCAGGGGGGTTTGACCTGGGAGCTCAGCGGTGGGCCTGGTCCCAGGGTGCCCAATGCCTGAGCCTGCCCCTTACTTCAAGGGAGGCTGTTCTAAGGGGAGCAGAGAGCAGGAACAGGGACTCCTCAGTGAATCAGCATGGTATGTCCCCAGAGGTCCCCAGGTTTCATCCTGACCTTCAACTCTTGTTTCCCGCTCCTGAACCAGATTTTCCACAGCAGTTGGGACATAGCAGACCTCAGGGCACAAGCCACTGACTCCTAAGCAGACTGTTTTGCATAAGGGAAGGCAAAACATCACTGAAGAATTTATAGGAAGGCATCATCAGGGGAGGGAGGCATCATGCTGGAAGGAGAGGCAACTTTGCCCAAACTCCTGCTGGCTCATTTCATGGTGGTCACCATCTCTGAGTTCAGCCAGTGGCTTCCTTGGTGGCCCCAGTGGGCCCTGAAGCAACTCAGTGAATTTCTAGAGTGTGGGACCAACACCAGGACTCACAGAGAGCTCTGACCTCCTGTCTTCCCTCACCTGCAGGTGACATGCTGAGCCACTACTCTCTGTTTTCTGGTGTGTCTGTCACTGTGGGTCATGCCAACTATTTGCCTTCTAATGATCCAATGAGGACGCAACATGAAGATTGGAGTGAGGTGACCCTGGACTTTGAGTTCACAGGCCCTGTAGTGACCCCAGAGATCTAGTAATGAGGTTAGGAGAGAGTTTCCAATCAGGCTTTTCTGGGGTCACATCTGGAGCATGCTATTACCTTGTACACCTGGGAACTTGGCTTGTCTTTTAATTCCTCAATTCCTCGTCCTCAACCTGAGGTTAACAGCAACATCTCATAAGGTTTTGAAGGTTTAAGAGGAATGTCAGTGTGACAGGTAAGGTGATGTGTGATATCATTATGGACTTATAAACCGCTGGAGAGAGTTTTGTTAGATGTCAGGACAAACTTGGGGAAGGACTGGGTGATGAGCAGACACAGTCCATGCTGCCTTTCAGAGTCCCATCCTCTTTAAGTTCAAAAATCCAGTTTTCTCTACGCCAATTCCTGTGCTTTTAAGACACATCCCATTGTCTTCCACAATGGGATAAAGGGAGGACAGAAGAAGGCTCTAGGTATTGTCCCTTGGGAGTTGCCTGGGATTTTACTGGAACATGCTGATTACACACTCCTAGGTGTGTGCCACCCACCTGAATGGGACAATGGTCCAGGAAGTAGACAGATATGACCCAAAGGCTTGAAATGCATGGGAGGAGCCAGACTGAGCCTTATAAAGGGACCAGTCTTTGCCCAGATGCACAGCACACTTACCTTCTCTTCAGTGACACCTCGTCAGCTCTGGTAAGTCTGCGCCTCTCTCTGTGCCAGGGGGTTTGTCGGGGTCCAGTGTGTTGTGCTGTCTGCAGGAGTAGAGAAAGCTGTGATGGGTGAGGATTCAGGAGTCTGTGTCCAGATATAATGGGCTCTGCCTATAATGGGGCTCTGCCTGGAATGGGGCTGTGTAACTTCATTTCACTGGGGGTGCGAGGACCTCCTCTACAAGATGGCTGGACCGATGCTCTCATTGCTCTGTTGTCCTCTGTATGACAACTCTGTGGAAACCTCTTTGGTGGGAGCTGAGGAAATGACTCTTCCTCTTTCCTTCTCTTCTTTTCTCTCTGGACTCACCTGACTCTCAGACCACAGATTGGGGAAGACTCAATTTGCACCCCTACCTCAGGGGTGAGTGGGTTTCTCTATCAAAGTCTGAAAGGTTCTCCCACTAACCTTATCCTGGTGTGAAGATCTGTCACCACATGGATAAGAGACCCATCAACTAATGTTTGGGACTTCATCACGGCTGAGGGAAAGATCAGTGACTTTCTGTGCACAGGGCTCAGCTCTGACCTTGGCCAAGTTCACAGAATGCCTTGGGTAATTCTACTTACGGACATAACATGGAGGATCTTTCTCACTGATGATGAAGAAAGGTAGTTTTTGTTAGATGCCCGCACATGTGAGCCATACACATTTCTTAAGAGTTTTGGGAATTCTGGGATGTGAGGGCTACACTGTCCCATTTCTCTGTTTGGGGTGCGAACTATTGTTAGAGGTACCAGCTTTGGGAAGTCAGACCTCTTTACTTAAATGTGGTCTAGCCTTGGGGTTCCAAATAACAGGGAGGTACAAAAGTTATCTGAAAGAACCTTATCTCCCCACATTCCATCCAAGAGTCTAAAACTGAGGCAGCTATTTCTGATTATTTCAAACATGATGCCAACTCTGGTCAGCAGTCCTTCTTTCCCGCTGGTGGGGATGGTCCAGACAACCTATAGGAGCTCAGGACAGGGCTGTGTATCTCTGCTCACACTCACCGCTGGGAGCCTCCAGGGCCCATTTCATTCAGAGCTTGCTTCATGTTCACCATGGGCTCCTCAGGGGTCTGGTTCCAAAAGCAGTCAGGGTGGGTGAGGCCAGACTAGTCAGCAAGTTATTTATCTTCATGGCTCTAACAGTGACGTTGACCCTGGAGGAATTGGTGTTGATGCTCTTGAAGAGTACAGTCATCCAAGTGCTGTGTTTGGCTCAGATCTCAACTACAAAGTCAGTCCTTTCCCATGTGGTAGACCCCTACTCTCCCTGCTTATGCCTCCTGTGGTTTTCTCCATGGGGGGTTACCCAGGAATGTGTTCTCCTCCATCTTCTCTGGAACCTAACCTGCACGTGCCAGCCCCCAACCTAGGTGTAACTCTATACCTTCTGAGCATCTCATCCCACCTCTTAAGGTGATACAGTTCCTTCTGCTCCACGTGAACCTCACTTTAGTGGATGTTCAGTTACCACCCCATTGTCCTGACTTAGGGACCCTCACCTGGGGAGGATAACAAAAGTCCCCGTTTATTTCTAACAGCTTCCTTGAAAACCAAGATGAGCCACACTCCAGTTGAGCAGTCCGTGATGGACTTGATCGTCCTGTTCCACAAATACACCAAACCTGATGACAAGATTGACAAGCCAGGCCTGCTGAAGATGCTGAGGGAGAATTTCCCCAACTTCCTCCAGGCCTGTGTGAGTCTGGGTGGCTTCTCAAGGTTGCTTGGGGCCTGGCATGGTGGAGGATCTTGGACAAGTCAATCCATTCTCTCATCCTTCGTATTCTCATCTGCAAAAAGGCCTCAGAGGACCCTCCTGAGTTATTATCAGGATGAAAGAGAGGACACAGGTGGCCAAGTGTAAAGGCATCTGGAGATCAGGGTGGTTATTAGGTGATCAAATAGGAGAGTGAAGAATGGGTCCCCTCCCACTTGTCACTGTCCATCCAGGAGACTGAAGCCCATAGGCTCAGGCTCTGCCTCTGGAAGCCTCCATTGGGTTCTCTGAGATCAAGGGAAGGCGATAGACATTCTATGGCTGATAAAATGTAACACCTTTCATTACAATGAAAAGCTCATTCGTAGACCTGATTTAGCCTGAGAGTTAGAATAGACTGAACTGGTTTCAAAAAAGAGTGGCTACTAGGTGACACAGAAAGTGGGTGAGCAAAAGAGGGAACTGAGCATGGAAGATTCGGGAAGGCAAATAGGAGATAGGAGAGGAGGGTCAGGAGTGAACAGACAAGGGGTAGGGCCTGTCTTTAGTTTCTGGGTAGAACTTAGGTAGATGGGGTCCTGGAGTGGGTCGGGGCAGCAGGTCTGGGTCTAAAGACCACACACCCACCAGTTCATTGATCAGTGAGGCTTTGGCCAGATCTGCCCACCAGCTCTAGGTCTCTCTTTCATGCTGATATTTGGTCCAAGGAATCTCCCTCAGTGACCTGCAAGGTCATGCTAATGTCACTGTCATCCCCAGACACCCTCCACCAGCCCACACCAGCTACACCTGTGGGCCCCAGGTGCTTCTCTCCCCCTCTCTCCCTCCTCCTCCTCCTGCTCTTCCACCCATAACACTTTTGGGACTGAATCTCTCTTTTCCACAGGAAAAAAAGGGCAAAGATTTCTTGGCCCATGTCTTTGAGAACCATGACAAGAATAAGGACAAGAAGATCGATTTTTCCGAGTTCCTGTCGGTGTTGGGAGTCATAGCCACGGACTACCACAATCATAGCCACGGAGCCCCGCTCTGTGCTGGGGGAGGACAGTGAGCCCAGCCCGGCCTGAGGCCTCCAGAAACCCCAAGAAACAATAAAGTGTCTCTTGCTCAGATACAGCCTGTTTCCTGCTTTTCTTTGGCTACTTATGCTGCCAGAACTGCGCCTTCTTGGTGAATGTCATTGTGGATTCTCCCTGGGGGGTTACCCAGGACTGTGCCAGGAGGGTGCCTCCCTTTGGCCTCCAGCACAACTGACCACCTCTCAACACAACTGACCACCTCTCTCAGTCCACCTCTGCCCCTGCTCCCTGGCGCAGCCAGAGTGCCAGGTCCCAGGGTCAGCAGTGCAGAGCATTCTGCTGGCCTCAACCATGGTTCTCCTTCTCAAATGCAATCAGCATCTAGGGATGCAGGAACTGCGGAGGTGTGAACACGATGACTCATGCCCCATGCTCCTGCCCAGTATGACCCAAGGGACATCGGGGAGATGGCACCACTGAAATAGCACTGGGGAGTACATTGGAGGCACATGGGCACTGGGCACTGTGCATGGGACTCTCAGCAGTGCGCAGAGGACTGGGTCTCTTGATTCCTTGTCCTGTGTCCTGAGTTTCTGGGCTGTGCCTGTCTCTCTCTCTCTCTCTCTCTCTCTGTGTGTGTGTGTGTGTGTGTGTGTGTGTATTAGCCTATGTGGGTGTCCCTGTGGAGGTGAGAAAGCCTGTCTGCTGAGCTGATCCTCGCAATGCTTTGCTAAATGCTGGGAGCTGGGTGTCTGGGGAAAGCACAGAGTGATGGGTGTGCCAGGCGTGAGGAGTAAAGCTAGTGCTGGAGTCCAGAGAGTGGGCAGGTGGTGAGAAGACAGGACTGAAGAGGAGCGGGAGAGAGGGCAGGGACTGATGAACAGAAAGCTCATGGTGAGTCATCAGTGACAGTGCACTCCGCTAGCCATGGCGAGAGGCGTGCCATTACCCACACAGGGCCCTTCCCACCTGCCTCTGTCCTTGGATCTACAGATCAGCTCAGACCTGGAGCACTGCACCCAGCTGCTCCTTTCGGAGCTGGAGCATTGTGAGCCCACAGAGGCAGAGGCGGAGGGTGGGGAGGCCTTGGGGTGGGTGTTGTGGGTGAGTGGGGGGCTAAGCCACACAGAGAAAAGTTGCCAGAGGCTGGGGTTAGGTAGGAGCACACAGTCGCTCAGACCACTGTCACCATGGCCTGCAGTCCGGGAAGACTTCCTGGCACACGGCAGGGCCTCGAGAAATATTTGTCGGATGCGGGAATGTCCTTCATGGCTGTGGAGGTTGGGGTTCACTAATAGAAGGAGGACCTATAGGGGAGATGTGTTGGAGTTGTGTGTGTAGCCCCACCCAAGCCCTGGAGCTGGGAGGATGAGCTGGGAGGCAGGGAGACGGATAACCTTGTGACCTTGTGTGGGTCTGAGACGCTTCAGACCAGGCTCTGGGGGAAGATGGGTCCCTGAAACTGGCTGAGTTCATCTTAGGGAGCAAGTGCGTGTGATGTCATCTCAGGAAGGCAATGAAGGCTCAGCTGTGAGGAGTCACAACACTGGCCGCCATATTTGGAGGCACCAAGGCCGGGCAGGGAGGTGCCCTGAGACAAGGCAGGCAGGAAGCAAAGGGCAGAGGACGCTTGGGCTGGCCCCGAGGAGGTGCTGCTCTCTCTCCTCAGCTTCTCCACTGTCCCTGCTGCTCCCCCTCCACATCTCTGGAGTTGGCCCTTGTCCCGCTGCCATCAGAGGGGCCCCGTTGCCATGACGGACAGGCCAGTGGAGGAGTCCCTCTTCTAAATCATCCACAGCTACCACCAGTACGCGGCCCGGGAGGGGGACGTGGAGACCCTGTCCCTGGAGGAGCTGAAGGCCCTGCTCATGGACAACGTGCCCCGCTTCATGGAGAGCCTGGTGCGTGGGGCCTGGGGCAGGTGGGGTGCAGTAGAGGGTGGGTGGTGGGGTTTGAAGGGAGGGTTTTGTACAGGGAGCATCTCCCAGGAGCATGGGAACTTCGGGGAGGGGTGGGGAGATGAGAGCTGAGGCAGGATCCGCAGCCACAGGGAGGACGACCCTGGCGGCTTTTCCTCCTGAAACTCCCTGCCTGGCCCTCCATCCTAACCCCAAAGCCTGTGGTGCTCTGCTTGTTTTGCTTCCCCTGAGAACAGGTCCTAACCCCTCCCTCTGCCCCTAGGCCCTGCCCCACCTGCCCCTCCAGTCCAGCCCCTCCTCCCCGGGTTTAGCACAGCCTCCACCTCCCCACCGCCATGGTGGGGAGGATACTGGGTTAAAGGGAAGCCAGGAGGCACTAGGCGAGGGCAGGTAGGAAATGGAGCTTCCTCTCCCCCTCTTGTCCCAGGCCCAGTCTCAGACCAGCCTAGGGGCCCAGGCCTGAATCTAGGCTGCTCACCCACCCTGCTCAGGCCTGGCATCTTCCTGCCATCAGGACCAACCACGTGATTACCCGGCTCCCTGGGGACTGCAAGGCCAACCTCAATGCTTGGAGGCTCCTGGTTCCCTTTCCAGTGCGCCTTTCCCTGCCGGGCTGCCAGCTGCAGAGGTGTCAGCTGCAAAAGGAAGTCCACTGAGGAGAAGATTCAGGGGGGCTGCGCGGAGAGAGCCTTTGAGACAGAAAGTCATGGAGGCAGAAGTGAGCCAGCTGGGCTGCAAGGACTCAGAAAACAAGGTCAGAGATAAAAGAAGGGCTCTTGGAGTTTAGGAGAAAGACAGCAAAGATGTGCGCCTGGAAGAAGGCAAGTGCAGCAAAGGGGGAGGAGGGGGGGAATTTGTGCTTGTGCACTGGGTCCATTGCCTTAAGTGTTTTTACCTGTTTGCTAAAGGCAGGAATTTTAGGGGAGGTCTCAGGGAGGATCCCAATAGAATATTCATCAGCTTTCCAGTGTGTCCTTCAATATGCTGATTCATCAAAATGAGCAAGGATAGGATCAGGGTCGTGGTCTCTATTGATTGGTTGGTGCTAAGGTGTGTGCATGGGGGTGGGGGAGGGGGAATTCTTGGTCCTGATGTCAGCCAGGGTGTCCCTTTGTCTGGTTTGGGTGCTTTTCTGGTCCTGGAGTTGAAACACAACTGAGGCCTAGATATTCTCTCTAGTTTGAACAAAGCGCTGTCTGAACGCCCCCTCAGGGGATAATGGGGAAACTGAGGCCCATAGAAAGGCAGACGCTGTCCGAGGTACATGCCATCCAGAGTCCAGAGTTCAGGAATGTTCAGGCCTTCCAGTCCAAGGCTTCAGCTCCTCCCAGCGCTGGTCAGAAATTAGAAATCCTGACATACTGGGAAGCTCCTGCCTTTTCCTCCCCATGTGGGGCCATTTTGTTCTGGGGTCCAGAATGGGGATTGGCATGTGAACTGCGTCCAGCGGCCAGGAGTGAACGTGGGGAGGGAAGGGGAGGATTCCTAAGGCCTCTGTCTCACCTGAGCCCAGGTCAGTTACTTCCACCTGAAAAGGCTGTGTGTGTGGCCTGGCTCCTCTCTTCACATCCGTCCTCCAACCCTCCCTGGAGAGACTAACCCCCTCCTCCGGCACCGGGCCACGGCCGAAGCTGCAGTGTCTCAGCACAAGTGGGTACAAACATCGGACGGGACTCCTGCCCCTGCCTCCAGGAGACCCCTCTCTGGCTGACACAGGTGTGAACAGCAATTCTAACAGAATGGGGTGAGTTCCACAGTTGGCTTTGCCATAAGCATGGAGAACATGAGCCCATTGGGATCACACACAGGCTCTTTAGGAGGAAATTCTTAAATCACACCAGAAAATGAGTCATATATGTCTATCCACTTCATCCTGACTTCCAATGTCCCATGGCAATGGCGGGAAGCTCTGAGATTAAACAGAGGTTGGAGAATTCAAGGGAAAGTAGGTTCACCTGAGAGGCCATGGCCAGGAGACTTGTACATACCAGCACTGGCCTTGGGAGTGGGGCTCCCACCGTGCGGGAAGCAGCGCCTCCTTTTGGGGGATCAGGACTGAGGTCTCCACAGCAGCTGTTCCTATTTCAAATCACACTTTCACCTGGCCTCGCTTTCAGGCTCCTTTCCTCAGTGGCACAGCCGATTTTGAAACAATTTGAACAATACTATTTTAACAAATAAAACATAGTTTTAGAGTAAAGACTATGCGCTGGGACTGCTAGGTGCTAGAGATCAGTGAAGCTAAAAAGAGTGTCTTTCCTCACTAATTTGGAATACAGTCATACGGGCAGAAGGATGTGATGTGGTTCCCATAGTACATGTGGGCTTAGGGGACAGGCGGCATAAAGCACATTTCTTTATGGAGATGTAGTCTGTGTCCATTTCCAAGGAGGATCCCTAGAGAGAAGTTCGGATTTCTAGTTCGTTGAGGTATATCATACTAAACAGGAAGGTGAGGAACGGAAAGGTGTTTCAGGCAGAGGGAAGCATTAGGAGAAATGAATGAGTCAGGAAACAATAAGATTCCTGCAGGTGGGACAGAAGGAGATTTTGGAGGCAGTTGCCTGATTTATCCCTGAAGAATGGGTCTGATTGAGGGGTGAGCAGGAGACTGTGAGGAGGAGGTAGGAGGTGACCCAGCTGGATGAAGGGTTCTCCAGGAGGGGAGCTACCGAAGCAGCAGGGACGTGTCTAGAGGCGGCCCTGGCTGCACAGGTGAGAGCTGACTGGCTCCTGGCACCATGGAAAGGCCCCATCTGTGGGAGAGCCAGCACTGTGTCTTGTTTCTTAGTGAACTCCTCAGCCCGAGCACATTTTATGACCTCAAAGAGCCCAAGAGTAATGACATGCCCCTTCCAATGACAACAGATAAGGGGAACTGTCACCTCTGATGCTCAGCATGAGCTCTCCACTCCTCCCTCTAGTCCTCTCTTCCCCCCTCATCTTCAATCTTCTCTTCTCACTATCTGCCCACTCTCTGGACTCCAGCTTTACTTCTCATGCCTCGAACACCCATCACTCTGTGCTTTCACCAGACACCCAGCTCCCAGCATTTAGCAACCCATGTGAGGATCGGCTCAGCAGACAGGCTCTTTCACCTCCACAGTGACACCCACACAAGCTAACACACACACACACACACACACACACACACACACGGACATGTCCAGCCCAGAAGCTCAGGACATAGAACAAGGCACCAAGAGATCCTGTCCTCTGGGCACTGCTAAATGTCCCTTCCCTAGTGCTCAATGCCCATGTGCCCCAAAGCCCTCCACCCAATGTTATTTCAGTGGTGCCATCTCCCCTATGTCCCTGTAGTCATTCAGGACAAGAGCATGAGGACATAAAGCACTGTGTTCACACTTCCCCCACTCCTGATCCCTGCAGTTCCTGGATCCCCAACTTGAAAAGGAAAAGCATGGCTGGGGCAAGCAGGATGCTCTGCACGGCTGACCCTGGGACCTGGCACACTGGCTGCGCTAGGGAGCAGGGGCAGAGGTGGACAGAGGCCCTGCTGAGAGAGGGGGTCAGTTGTGCAGGAGGCCAAAGGGAGGCACCTTCCTGGGTAACCCCCCATGGAGAATCCACAATGACATTCACCAAGAAGGCGCAGTTCTGGCAGCATAAGTAGCCAAGGAAAAGCAGGAGACAGGCTGTATCTGAGCAAGAGACACTTTATTGTTTCTTGGGGTTTCAGGAGGCCTCGGGCCGGGCTGGGCTCACTGTCCTCCCCCAGCACAGAGCGGGGCTCCGTGGCTATGATTGTGGTAGTCCGTGGCTATGACTCCCAACACCGACAGGAACTCGGAAAAATCGATCTTCTTGTCCTTATTCTTGTCATGGTTCTCAAAGACATGGGCCAAGAAATCTTTGCCCTTTTTTTCCTGTGGAAAAGAGAAATTCAGTCTCAGAAGTGTTATGGGTGGAAGAGGAGGAGGAGGAGGCAGAGGAGGGGGAGAGAAGCACCTGGGGCCGCACAGGTGTAGCTGGTGTGGGCCGGTGGAGGGTGTCTGGGGATGACGGTGACATTAGCATGACCCTGCAGGTCAGTGAGGGAGATTCCTTGGACCAAATATCAGCATGAAAGAGAGATCTAGAGCTGGTGGACACACTCTGGCCAGAGCCTCACTGACCAATGAGCTGGTGGGTGCATGGTCTTTAGACCCAGACCTGCTCCCCACACCCACTTCCAGGACCCCATCTACCTAAGTTCTACCCAAAAACTAAAGATAGGCCCTACCCCTTGTCTCTTCACTCCTGACCCTCCTCTCCTATCTCCTATTTGCATTCCCGAATCTTACATGCTCAGTGCCTTCTTTTGCTCACCACTCTCTGTGTCACCTAGTAGCCTCTCTTTTTTGTAATCAGTTCAGTCTATTCTAACTATCAGGCCAAATCAGGTCTACGAATGAGCTTTTCATTGTAATGAAAGGTGTTACATTTTATCAGCCATGGAATTTCTATCGCTTTCCCTTGATCTCAGAGAACCCAATGGAGGCTTCCAGAGGCAGAGCCTGAGCCTATGAGCTTCAGTCTCCTGGATGGACAGTGAC
This sequence comes from Lasiurus borealis, assembly GCA_004026805.1. Taxonomy (NCBI): domain Eukaryota; kingdom Metazoa; phylum Chordata; class Mammalia; order Chiroptera; family Vespertilionidae; genus Lasiurus; species Lasiurus borealis. The sequence goes on from PVJN01008331.1 coordinate 38,464, forward strand.
AAGTGGGAGGGGACCCATTCTTCACTCTCCTATTTGACCACCTAATAACCACCCTGATCTCCAGATGCCTTTACACTTGACCGCCTGTATCATCTCTTTCATCCTCATAATAACTCAGGAGGGTCCTCTGAGGCCTTTTTAGATGAGAATACGAAGGATGGGAGAATGGATTGACTTGTCCAAGATCCTACGCCATGCCAGACTCAAGCAACCTTGAGAAGTCACCCCGACTCACACAGGCCTGGAGGAAGTTGGGGAAATTCTCCCTCAGCATCTTCAGCAGGCCCTGCTTGTCAATCTTGTCATCAGGTTTGGTGTATTTGTGGAACAGGACGATCAAGTCCATCACGGACTGCTCAACTGGTGTGTGGCTCATCTTGGTTTTCTAGGAAGCTGTTAGAAAGAGATGGGGACCTTTGTTATATTTCTCCCCATGTGAGGGTCCCTAAGTCAGGACAATGGGGTGGGAACTGGGCATCCATTGAAGTGAGGCTCAGGTGGAGCAGAAGGAACTGTATCACATTAGGAAGTGGGATGAGATGCGGACAAGGAGGCAAATATGACAAAGGCTGGGGGCTGGCCAGTGCATGTCAGGGTCCAGGGGAGATGGCAGAGAACACAGATGCCCACTGTGGACAGAACCACAGGAGGCAGAAGCAGAGAGGGTAGGTGGGTACCACACAGAAAAGGACTGATGTTTTAGTAAGATCTGGGCCAAACACAGCACTTGGATGACTGTACTCTTCAAAAACATCAGTACCAACTCCTCCAGGGTCAACATCAGGGTTAAAATCATGAAGATAAATAACTTCCTGACTAGTCTGGCTTCATCCGCTCTGAGCTGCTCTTGGAACCAGACCCCTGAGGAGCCCATTGTGAACATGAAGCAAGCTCTAAATGAAATGGTCCCTGGAGGCTCCCAGGGGTGAGTGTGAGTAGGAAGGTGAGTGTGAGCAGAGATACACAGCCCTGTCCTGAGCTTCCTATAGGTTGTCTGGACCATCCCCAACAGCAGGAAAGAAGGACTTGCTGACCAGTATTGGCATCATGTTTGAAATAATCAGAAATACCTGCCTCAGTTGTAGGCTCTTGGGTGAGATTAGGCTCCTTCAGATGACCTTTGTACTTCCCTGCTACCTGGAACCCCAAGGCTAGACCACATTTCAGTAAAGAGGTCTGACTTCCCAAAGCCGATACCTCCACCAACAGTCTGGATTCCAAGCAGAGAAATGGGACAGTGCAGCCCTCACACCCCAGACTTTCCAAAGCACCCAAGAAATGTGCAGGAATCACACATGTGGGCATCTAACAAGACTACCATTGTCTTCTGATTTAGGAGAAAGAATCTTGCTGCTATGTCCCAAAGTGGAACCACCCAAAGTTTTCTATAAACTTGGCCAAGGTCAGAGCTGAGTCCTGAGTACTGAAAGTCACTGGTCATTCCCTCAGCTGGGAATGAGGTCCAAAACCTCAGTTGATGGGTCCCTGATCCATGTAGTGGCAGGTCTTCTCACCAGGTCATGGTGAGTGAGCATCGCTGGCCTGGGTTTGGAAGGATCTTCAAGACTTTGGAAAGACCCCCACTGAACCCACAGGTTGGGGTGCAAAGTCTGTGGCCTGAGAGTCAGAAGATTCCAGAGAGAAAAGAAGACAAGGAGGAGAGGAAGGTTCCTATACTCAGCGCCCACCAGGGAAGTTTTAACAGAGTTGTCACAGAAGAGCAATAGGAGCACTAGTACAGACATCATGTAGAGAGGGATGAAGTTGGAAAGACCCAGAACAGGCAGAGTCGACACTGGGTCCAGGCTCCTGAATCCTCTCCCATCACCGCTTTCCCTACTCCTGGACACAGGACACAATGGACCCTGAGGAAGCCCCTGGCAAACAGGTACAGACTTACCAGAGCTGACGAGGTGTCTCTGAGTAGAAGGTAAGTGTGCTGTGCATCTGGGCAAAGACTGGTCCCTTTATAAGGCTCCGTCTGGCTCCTCCCAGGCACTGGGAGCCCTTAGGCCATGTTCTTTAGCTGCTTCCTGGTCCATTGCCTCACTCAGGAGGGTGGATCACACCTAGGAGTGTGTGTTCATCATGTTCCTGTAAATCCCTGGCACCTCCCAAGGGACAGCACTATTCCAGAGCATTGTCCTATGGCTGTGGTGGGGAGGACAATGGGATGTGTCGTAAAAGCACAGGAATTGTGGGAGAGAAAACTGGGTTTCTGAACTTAAAGAGGATGGGACTCTGAAAGGCAGCATGGACTGTGTCTGCTCATCACCCAGTCCTTCCCCAAGTTTGTTCTGGCATCTAACAAAACTCTCTCCAGCGGTTTATAAGTTCATAATCATATCTCACATCACTTTACTTGTCATATTGACATTCCTCCTAAACCTTCAAAACCTTATGAGGTGGTGCTGTTCCCCTCATGTTGAGGACGGGGCATTGAGGGAGTAAGAGTTAAGCAATGTTCCTATGTGCACAAGGCTAACAGACAGCAGGCTCAAGATATGATCCCAGAAAAGCCTGATTCCAAACCTCCCTTTACCCCACTACTAGACCTCTGGGGTCACTGCAGGGCCTGCAAACTCAGGGGAGGGAGGCAGGGTCATTCACTCTCATCTTCATGTGGGGTCCTCACTGAAATACTAGGAGAGAAGGCAGTGGCATGACCCACAGTGACAGACCAGGTAGCTCAGAGAGAATAGTATGTCAACTGCAGGTGAGGGAAGACAGGAGGTCAGAGCTCTGAGTTCTGGTGTTAGCCCCACACTCTTGAACGTCACTTTGCAGCTCCAGGGGCTGCCTGAGCCCACCAAGGAAGCCACTGTCTAGACTCAGGGATGGTGACCACCAGGAAATGAGCCAGCAGGAGATCGGGCAAAGTTACCTCCCCTCCCTTGATGATGCCTCCCCTCCTTTGATGATGCCTTCCTATAAATTCTTCAGTGATGTTCCTCTTTCCCTTATGCAAGACAGTCTGCTTAGGAGTCAGTGGCCATGCCCTAGGGTCTGCTGTGTCCCAACCTGCTGTGGAAAATCTAGTTCAGGTGCAGGAGGCAGGAGCTTGGAGTTCAGGATGAGGCCTGGGGACCTCTGGGAAACGGCCCTGCTGACTCACTAAGGAATCCCTGTTCCTGCTCTCTGTTTCGCTTAGAACTTCCTCCCATGAGTGAGGGGGTTACTCAGGCATTGGGCACCCTGAGACCAGGTTCACCGCTGAGCCTGAATCAGGTATCCCCTCCCCCAATGCATTGGGCTTCCACACCTGGCCCTTCTGTCCCAACACCAGCACCAGCACCAGCACCAGCCCTCTCTGGTTCCCTTGTGTAATGTGTTCTCACCGCCACTAAAACCCTGTGTGAAGGATACACAGGAAACCTGGAGCAGGGGGTGACTGGGAGCAGAGGAACTGAAATGTCATTCCCCCATTCGCCCTGGTTTAGCTTTTGAAATGTGAACAATGTCAAGATACTTAAAATTCATTTTTAATTTTTATATTTAAGTTTTGCTTTGTCCAATCTTGGCCTCACTTTCAGAGTCCGAACTATTAATAGTCCTCAGCGTCCAGAATCTAATCCTCATTTATCTGTTGCAAGGTATCTTATTTGACTGATATACTTATTTTCCTTTAATATTCATTACCATCTAATTTCCCCCCAAAAAAAGCCAAAAAAGAAATATATGTTTTCTGTTTATTTTTATGCATGCTCACCAATGTAAATGGTTATTTTGGCCTGTGTTCAATCTATCTTTTTTTTTAAATATAAATTAATTGTGCAGAAAAGGACAACAAACTATAATACACAGTCTAATGAATCTCTTACACTTGTGATCGACCCCCACGTCAATGAATAAAACATTGCCACTGCCCATACCAGCCTGCTTTCTCTCTTCTCCAAAACCATCATCTGAACTTTTATGATGAGACTCTCTCTGTTTCATTTTTTTTCACTTTTTTAAAATTAAATCTTTATTATTCAGATTATTACATTTGTTTCTCTTTTTCCTCCTCCATAGCTCCCTCCACCCAGCTCCCACCCTTCTCTCTACCCTTGCCTCCCTCCCGTTGACCTCATCCATAGGTGTATGATTTTTGTCCAGTCTCTGCCTGTACACCCCTCACTCCTTTCCCCCTGAGAATTATCAGTCCACTCCCTTTCTGTGCCCCTGATTCTATTATATTCACCAGTTTATTCTGTTGATCAAATTTTTAATTCCCTTAATTTTTAGATTCACTTGTTGATAGATACATATTTGTTGTTCCTAATTTTTATCTTTTACCTTTTTCTTCTTCCTCTTCTAAAAGAGTACCTTTCAGCATTTCATATAATACTGGTTTGGAGTAGATGAACTCCTTTACTTTTTCTTATCTGTGAAGCTCTTTATCTGCCCTTCAATTCTGAATGATAGCTTTGCTGGATAGCGTATTCTTGCTTGTAGGTTCTTACTATTCATCACGTTGAATATTTCTTGCCACTCCCGTCTGGCCTGCATCGTATCTGTTGAGAAATCAGTTGACAATGGTATGGGTTCTCCCTTGTAGGTAATTGTTTTTCTCTTGCTGCTTTTAATATTCTCTCTTTGTCTTTTGCTCTTGGTATTTCAATTATGATGTGTCTTGGTGTGGTCCTCTTTGGATTCCTTTTATATGGGGTTCTGTGTGCTTCCTGGACTTGAAAGTCTATTTCTTTTACCAGATGTGGGAAGTTTTCAGTCATTATTTCTTTAAATATGTTTTCAGTATCTTGCTCTCTCTCTTCTTCTGGCACCCTCACAATTCTGATGTTGGTACACTTGAAGCTGTCCCAGAGGCTCCTTACATTATCTTCACATTTTTGGATTCTTTATTCTTCTTGCTTTTCCAGTTGAGTGTTTTCTGATTCTTTATATTTTAAATTTTTGACTTGATTCTTGGCTTCCCCTATTAGGTCTCTGTGTAATATTTTTTATTTCAGCCAGTGTACGTTTAATTTCTAGTTCGTCCTTTTCCATTTCTAGTAGTTCTTTTTCATCTCCTCTTGGGTCTCGCTAACTTTATCCAACTTTTCTAGGATATTCTTGAAAAACCTTATAACCGTGGTTTTGAACTCTATATCCAGTCGTTGGTTTTCATCCATATCTTTTGTTTGTGATCCCTTCCCTTGTCTCGGCATTTTCACTATGCTGGGAGAACTTCTGTGTTGGATTCAGGCTTATGATACCAGACTTGAAAAACCGCAAAAGCCTCTCTGTTGAGCTTGGGATGGGTGGAGTCTCAGGGCTTAAGGGACCACCTTGCCTTCCAGTCCGCCCCGCCTCCACGGTCCCTGAGTCTCACATGACTGGGTAATCACTGGAGCGGTCCCTGTGCTCGAGTGCTCACTCTCTCTCTCTCTCTTCCTCTTTCTCTCTCTCTCCCTCTCCCTCTCTTTTTCCCCCTGTCTCCCTCTCTTTGTCCCTCTCTCTCAGTACCTCTAGACTGCTCACCCTCTGACTCCCCTGCACTCCGGGACCATATGAGTCTGGGTCCCCAGGGTTTCGCCCAAAACTGGGGTTTAGTGGATTTAGAAGTGACACAGTTGGGAGGGTCTATCTCCTGCCCACTCGTGAAAGCCAGCATCACAATCAGCAGTCGGTCCCCTTTGTGCAGTGCCATAACGCACCACCAGACTTCTGATTTTTTGGGACTCCCCTAAATTTCTCCCTTTTCACAGTCCAAACTCCCCCTGTATGAGTTTCAGCTGGAATTGGGGTTTAGTGTCATAGGATAAGGGGTTCAATACTGTTGAGAATCTCCATCTCCCTCCTGCCAGAGAAAGCCAGCCAGGTTCTCAGGCACCCTCTCTCTCAGTGCGCGCGTCTCCGTACCTCAGCTTTTTGCAGCTCCTCTGGGTGTCCGTGAGCCCCTCTCTTTCCCTCTAGCTGTAGAACTTCCACTCAGCCAGCTTTCCTGTGGTTCTGGATGATGTCCGTTCTGTCTTTTAATTGTAGTTTTGAAATTGTTGTGCGAGGCAGCAGTGTAGGTGTTTACCTATGCTGCCATCTTGGATTCTCTCTCTGTTTCATTTTTATTTTACCACCTAAGCATACATTCTTCACCACTGCCATTTCCCCCACTTTCAAATTTTACTTAAAGGGAAACATTTTCTATGCATTCTTCTTTATCTGCTTTATTTTTCTCAGTATTACATTTATAAGCTATATGTTATACTGTGTTTGTTCTTCATTGTACTAGTGTACTATATATATCTTTATATGAGTGTGACATAATTTTTTTATAATTCTGCTTTAGATACCAAATGCTCATCACCTTGTCTTCTTTTTGAATGGTTTCTAGCTCAGGTGACCAGGGATTTTGATCTCTGACCTCATGTTCCTAGGGGAATCAGCCACCCTGTCTGGTGAGGATGTGGAAAGGGCTCGGGCAGGCCCTGATTGTGTAAGTGCTGGGTGTTTAAGGAAGAAAAAGGGGATGAGCCCATGTATCAGGGGCCAACTTCAAAACAGCCCTGCGTATTGTCAGCGACATTAGTGTTTGCAACTATTGTGACTGACAGCCAAGTCCCACCCCAGCATCTCCCTTGTCACTCCCACCACCAGGAAGGCTATAGGTATCTTCCAGTCCCCGAGCCAATAATTTTTGGCAACATGCTCTACACATCCAGGTCTTCACTGGGAACCATCTCGCAAGCATTTACTGTTTATCCTGAGCCTCTCCTTCATTCATCCCAATGGACTCTGTTTTGAGCTGAGACCTGGACCGTTGGTTCAAGGTACAAAGTGTAAGGAGAACCCACTGAGCACCACTCACTGTGCTTTAGGATGAGCATATGGCAAGAGACAGTTTTAAAGAATTTATCTCCCCTCAATGCTCACACTGCAGAAGTGAAGACAAAAAGAACAAAATGGAAACTGTGGATGCTGGAGATGTACATGACACACTGTATAACCCAAGAAGAGAGGGGTGACTTTCTGGGGAGGAGAGATGGATAGGCCAAGGAATTTAAATGAATTGGGCCCAACTAGCATGGCTCAGGGGTTGAGCACTGACCTATGAACCAGAAGGTCAAGGTTCAATTCCTAGTCAGGGTACATGCCCAGGTTGCAGGCTTAATCCCCAATGTGGGGCATGCGCAGGAGGCAGCTAATAAATTATTCTCTCTCATCATAGATATTTCTTTCTCTCTCTCACTCTCCCTTTCTATCTGAAATCAAGAAAAATATTTTTTAATTAATAAGATAAATTGGTTAAGTAATTTCCTATTGGACAGGAGATCTAAAATGCTAATAAGTTTACATTCAGGGGCTTAGTTCTTAATAACAGATTCAATTTATTAGCTAGCCTTTAGATAAGATTGTAATAGAGCTCCAGAAAATATAGAAAAGAAGAAAATAGAATGCTTGCACATAAAACCAACATCATAGGTCAGGAGGGTACTCTTAGATAACTCTTGAGGGCTATTTGTTTCCATCAAACATAGCTTACAATAAAAAGAAACATGATCTTATTACTTTTATTATTAGTATACCCTAATTTTTTAACTGTTTTAGATTGGCAGAAAATTTTGTAACAAAGAGTTTATTTCCTATATAACTCTCCCCATCGAGTCCCCTGTTTATTAACATCATAATTAGCATGGAACATTGGTTATAATTAATGAACCAATATTGATACATTATTATGAACTAAGTCCATGGTTTAACTCGGGTTCAGTTCATATTGTGAAATTCTGTGGCTTTTGACAAATGTGTAATGCCTCAGATTCATCATTATAGTATCATGCAAGTAGTTTCATTGCTTTAAAAATCACCGCTGCCCCACCTATTCAGCCATCCCTTCCTATCCTGAATCTTGATGATTACTGATATTTTTATTGTCAATATGATTTTGCTTTGCCTATAATGTCACATATTTGAAATCATATAGTATGTGGCTGTTTCAGAATGGCTTCCTTCACTCAGCACTATCCTTGCAGTTCCCTCCATCTCTTCATATGGCTTGATAGTTGAATTCTTCTTGCTGGATAACATTCCACTGTATGGCTTACCACAGTTTGTTTATTCATGCACCTTTTGAAAGGCATCTTGGTTACTTCCAGTTTGGGGCAATTATGACTAAGGCTTCTAAAATCATTCCTTTGGAGGTTTTTATGAAGCCATAACTCTTCACCTCACTTGGGTAAGTATTTTTTGATGACTGCCTGTGACCAGGACCAGAACCCAGGCATGGGCTGAGGCAGGGCAGGGCCAGCTCTCCCTGTCCCTTCTGTCACAAAAGCAGAGCCCCGGAAGCCTGGCCCAGCATCACTCAGTTTCACTGGGCAGAACTGGTGGGACACGTGTTCACACTTGGTTGCAAGGGGCACAGGGAAAGCAGGGACAGGACTCCCCGAATGGCTTAGAGGAGACCAGACACACAAGGACGCACTGGGCTCTCCATCCCCCAAGCAAAACTGGGCTCTGTTAGCTCAGAAGAGGGTTGGGTCCTGGGTTGGACATAGTGGGTGCCTGTCCCAAACCTCTCACTTCCAACACCCTTGGCTCTAGACTTGTTTCTGTCCTCCTGATGTCATGTCTATTCTGCGCTATAGTTTTGTACTCACATGTCATGGTCTGGAATCTTTCCCTGGTTTGCCTGCTTGAACACTAGGTGTTGACATTCATGCAAATGCCACATCTCAGGTATCTCAGTCCACCTCTCCTCGCCAGAAAGTCACCCCTCTCTTCCTGAGTTATAGAGTGTGACGTTGTACATCTCCAGCATCCACAGTTTTTATTTAATACTTTTTGTCTTCATTTCTGCAGTGTGAGCATTGAAGGGAGATAAATTCTTTAAAACTTTCTCTTGCCATGTGTTCATCCTAAAGCACAGTGAGTGGTGCTCAGTGGGTTCTCCTTAAACTCTGTCCCTTGAACAAACAGTCCAGGTCTCAGCTCCAAACAGCCAAGGACAGCTGGGGTCTGGAGTCCATTGGGATGAATGAAGCAGAGGCTCTGGATAAACAGTAAATGCTTGCGAGATGGTTCCCAGTGATGACCTGGATGTGCAGACCATGTTGCCAAAGGACTATTGGCTCGGGGATTGGAAGATGCCTATAGCCTTCCTGGTGGTGGGAGTGACAGGGAGATGCTGGGGTGGGACTTGGCTGTTATGTTAGGCTCAATAGTTGCAAACACTAATGTCGCGGGCAATAAACAGGGCTGTTTTGAGGTTGGTCCCTGAAACATGGGCTCATCCCCTTCTTCTTCCTTAAACACCCAGGACTTACATAACCAGGGCCTGCCCTGGGCCCTTTCCACATCCTCACCAGACAGGGTGGCTGATTCCCCTAGAAACATGAGGTCAGAGGTCAAAATCCCTGCTCACCTGAGCTGGAAACCGTACAAAAAGAAAACAAGGAAATTAAGGGCATGTGATATCTAAGCAGAATTATGGAAAATGATGTAATATTCATACCAAGATATATACAATGATGAAAAACAGTACAACGTGGACATAGCTTATAAATGTAATACAGGGCAAACTAAGGCAAACACAGAAGAATATACAGAATATGTTCCCTTTCAAATAAATTTGGTTAAGTGGTAAAATACAAATGAAACAAAGATAAAGCCTTATCATAAAAGTCCAGATGATGGTTTTGGGGAAGAGAGAAAAGGGCAGTGACTGATAGGAATGGTGGTAATATTTTATTCATTGACTGGATGGCAGTCACAGGTATTAGAGATAATTCATTGGATTTTACATTGTAGTTTGTTGTATTTTTTGTATGATTGGTCTATATCAAATAAAGGACATAAATAGAACATTGGCCAAAATAATCATTTACATTGATGAGTATTCATAAAATGAAAATAGAAAACATATATTTCTTTTTTGGGCTTTTGGGGGTAAACTGAATAGTAATGAAAATTAAGAGAAAATAAATATATAAGTAAAATAAGAGAGAACCTTGATGTTAGATTCCAGAAGCTGAGGACTATACATCGTTCAGACTTTGAAAGTGAGGCCAGGATTGAACAGAGCAAAAATTAAAATAAAATAATTAAAAACTAATTTAAAGTATCCTGACATTGTTCAAATTTCAAAAGCTACACCAGGGCCAGAATGGGCGTGTCATCTCAGTTCCCATGCCCGAAGGCAGTTCGTGCTGCAGGTTTCCTGTGTGTCCTTCCTGGGAGGCTTTGAGTGCGGGTGAGAATAAATTAAATGAGGGAACCAGAGAGGTCTGGTGCTGATGCGGATGTGGACATAACTGGGGACAGAAAGGCCAGGCTGAGGCCCAGTGGATGGAGGGCCTGACTGGGAGCTCAGTGGTGGGCCTGATCCCAGGGTGCCCAATGCCTAAGCCTTCCCCTTACTCCATGGAAGGATGTGCTAAGGAGAATACAGAGCGGGAATAGGGACTCTTCAGTGAATCAGCATGGTATGTCCCCAGAGGTCCCCAGGTTTCATCCTGACCATCAACTCTTGTTTCCCGCTCCTGAACTAGATTTTCCACAGCAGTAGGGACATAGCAGACCTCAGGGCACGAGCCACTAACTCCTGAGCAGACTGTTTTGCATAAGGGAAGGCAAACATCACTGAAGAATTTATAGGAAGGCATCATCATGGGAGGAAGGCATCATCAGGGGAGGAGAGGCATCATGCTGGGAGGGGAGCCAACTTTGCCCAATCTCCTGCTGGCTCATTTCATGGTGGTCATCATCCCTGAGTTCAGCCAGTGGCTTCCTTGGTGGGCCCGGTGGGCCCGGGAGCTACTCTGTGAATTTCTAGAGTGTGGGGCCAACACCAGGACTCAGAGAGAGCTCTGACCTCCTGTCTTCCCTCACCTGCAGGTGACATGCTGAGCCACTACTCTGTTTTCTGGTGTGTCTGTCACTGTGGGTCATGCCAACTGTTTGCCTTCTAATGATCCAATGAGGACGCAACATGAAGATTGGAGTGAGATGACCCTGGACTTTGAGTTCACAGGCCCTGTAGTGACCCCAGAGGTCTAGTAATGGGGTTAGGAGGGAGTTTCCAATCAGGCTTTTTTGGGATCACATCTGGAGCATGCTATTACCTTGTACACCTGGAAACTTGTCTTGTCTTTTAATTCCTCAATTTCCTGTCCTCAACCTGAGGTTAACAGCTGCATCTCATAAGGTTTTTAAGGTTTAGGGGGAATGTCAATGTGACAAGTAAAGTGATGTGTGATATGATTATGGACTTATAAACCGCTGGAGAGAGCTTTGTTAGACGTCAGGACAAACTTGGGGAAGGACTGGGTGATGAGCAGACACTGACCATGCTGTCTTTCAGAGTCCCATCCTCTTTAAGTTCAGAAACCCAGTTTTCTCTCCCACAATTCTTGTGCTTTTAAGACACATCCCATTGTCTTCCACACCCCTGACCCCAGTAAAGGGAGGACAGAAAAAGGCTCTAGGTATTGTCCCTTGACTGGGATTTTACTGGAACATGTGATTACACACTCCTAGGTGTGTGCCACCCACATGAATGGGACAATGGTCCAGGAAGTAGACAGATATGACCCAAAGGCTTGAAGTGCCTGGGAGGAGCCAGACTGAGTCTTATAAAGGGACCAGTCTTTGCCCAGATGCACAGCACACTTACCTTCTCCTCAGTGACACCTCGTCAGCTTTGGTAAGTCTGCGCCTGTCTCTGTGCCAGGGGGGGTTTGCAGAGCCAAGTGTGTTGTGCTGTCTGCAGGAGTAGAGATAGCTGTGATGGGTGAGGATTCAGGAGCCTGTGTCCAGATATAATGGGCTCTGCCTATAATAGGGCTCTGCCTGCAATGGGACTCTGCCTGCAATGGGGTTCTGCCTGCAATGGGGCTGTGTATCTTCATTCCACTGGGGTCTGAGGACCTCCTCTACAAGATGGCTGGACCGATGCTCTCATTGCTCTGTTGTCCTCAGTATGACAACTCTGTGGAAACCTCTTTGGTGGGAGCTGAGGAAATGACTCTTCCTCTTTCCTTCTCTTCTTTTCTCTCTGAACTCACCTGACTCTCAGACCAAAGGTTGGGGAAGACTCAATTTGCACCCCTACCTCAGGGGTGAGTGGGTTTCTCTATCAAAGTCTGAAAGGTTCTCCCACTAACCTTGTCCTGGTGAGAAGATCTGTCACCACATGGATAAGCGACCCATCAACTAATGTTTGGGACCTTCTTCCCGGCTGATGGAAAGATCAGTGACTTTCTGTACACAGGGCTCAGCTCTGACCTTGGCCAAGTTCACAGAACGCCTTGGGTAATTCTACTTACCGACAAACAGGGAGGATCTTTCTCCCTGATGATGAAGAAAGGTAGTTTTTGTTAGATGCCTGCACATGTGAGCTGTACACATTTCTTAAGAGTTTTGGGAATTCTGGGATGTGAGGGCTGCACTGTCCCATTTCTCTGTTTGGGGTGCGAACTATTGGTGGAGGTATCGGCTTTGGGAAGTCAGACATCTTTACTGAAATGTGGTCTAGCCTTGGGGTTCCAAATAGCAGGGAGATACAGAGGTCATCTGAAGGAGCCTTATCTCCCACATTCCACCCAAGAGTTTAAAACCGGGGCAGGTGTTTCAGATTATTTCAAACATGATGCCAGCACTTGTCAGCAAGTCTTTCTTTCCCGCTGGTGGGGATGGTCCAGAAAACCTGCAGAGGCTCAGGATAGGGCTGTGTATCTCTGCTCACACTCACCTTCCTACTCACACTCACCGCTGGGAGCCTCCAGGGCCCATTTCATTTAGAGCTTGCTTCATGTTCACCATGGGCTCCTCAGGGGTCTGGTTTCAAGAGCAGCTCAGGATGTGTCAGGCCAAATTAGTCGGAAAGTTATTTATTTTCATGACTCTAACCATGACGTTGACCCTGGAGGAATTGGTGTTGATGCTCTTGAAGAGTACAGTCATCCAAGTGCTGTGTTTGGCTCAGATCTCAACTACGACATCACTCCTTTTCCGTGTGGTAGACCCCTACCCTCTGTGCTCTGCCTCCTGTGGTTTTCTCCACAGTGGGCTTCTGTGTTCTCCTCCATCTTCTCTGGAACCTGACCTGCACGTGCCAGCCCCCAACAGAGGTGTCACTCTACACCTTCTGAGCATCTCATCCCACCTCTTAAGGTGATACAGTTCCTTCTGCTCCATGTGAGCCTCACTTTAATGGATGTTCAGTTCCCACCCCATTGTCCTGACTTAGGGACCCTCACCTGGGGAGGATAACAAAGGTCCCCGTCTCTTTCTAACAGCTTCCTTGAAAACCAAGATGAGCCACACTCCAGTTGAGCAGTCCGTGATGGACTTGATCGTCCTGTTCCACAAATACACCAAACCTGATGACAAGATTGACAAGCAGGACCTGCTGAAGATGCTGAGGGAGAATTTCCCCAACTTCCTCCAGGCCTGTGTGAGTCTCGGTGGCTTCTCAAGGTTGCTTGGGGCCTGGCATGGCAGAGGATCCTGGACAAGTCAATCCATTCTCTCATCCTTTGTATTCTCATCTGCAAAAAGGCCTCAGAGGACCCTCCTGAGTTATTATCAGGATGAAAGTGATGATACAGGTGGCCAAGTGTAAAGGCATCTGGAGATCAGGGTGGCTATTAGGTGGTCAAATAGGAGAGTGAAGAATGGGTCCCCTCCCACTTGTCACTGTCCAGCCAGGAGACTGAAGCCCATAGACTCAGGCTCTGCCTCTGGAAGCCTCCATTAGGTTCTCTGAGAACAAGGGAAAATGATAGAAATTCCATGGCTGATAAAATTTTATACCTTTCATTACAATGAAAAGCTCATTCTTAGACCTGATTTAGCCTGATAGTTAGAAGACTGAACTGATTACAAAAAAGAGAAGCTACTAGGTGACACAGAGAGTGGGTGAGAAAAAGAGGGCACTGAGCATGGAAGATTCGGGAAGGCAAATAGGAGATAGAAGAGGAGGGTCAGGAGTGAAGAGACAAGGGGCAGGGCCTATCGTTAGTCTCTGGGTAGAACTTAGGTAGATGGAGTCCTGGAAGTGGGTGGGGGGGCAGGTCTGGTTCTAAAGACCAATCACCCACCAGCTCCATAATCAGCAAGTGTGCCCACCAGCTCTAGGTCTCTCTTTCATGCTGATATTTGGTCCAAGGAATCTACCTCAGTGACCTGCAGGGTCATGCTAATGTCCCCGTCATCCCAAGACACCCTCCACCGGCCCACACCAGCTACACCTGTGGGCCCCAGGTGCTTCTCTCCCCTTCTCTGCTTCCTCCTCCCCCTCTTCCTCCCATAACACTTTTGGGACTGAATTTCTCTTTTCCACAGGAAAAAAAGGGCAAAGATTTCTTGGCCCATGTCTTTGAGAACCATGACAAGAATAAGGACAAGAAGATCGATTTTTCCGAGTTCCTGTCGGTGTTGGGAGTCATAGCCACGGACTACCACAATCATAGCCACGGAGCCCCGCTCTGTGCTGGGGGAGGACAGTGAGCCCAGCCCAGCCTGAGGCCTCCAGAAACCCCAAGAAACAATAAAGTGTCTCTTGCTCAGATACAGCCTGTTTCCTGCTTTTCTTTGGCTACTTATGCTGCCAGAACTGCGCCTTCTTGGTGAATGTCATTGTGGATTCTCCATGGGGGGTTACCCAGGAATGTGCCAGGAGGGGGCCCTTCCTTTGGCCTCCAGCACAACTGACCCCCATCTCAGCAGGGCCTCTGTCCACTTCTGCCCCTGCTCCTTAGCACAGCCAGCGTGCTAGGTCCCAGGGTCATCAGTGCAGAGCATCCTGCTTGCCCCAGCCATGGTTCTCCTTCTCAAATGCAATCAGCATCTGGGGATGCAGGAACTTCATGGAGCAGGAACTGCGGAGGTGTGAACACGGTGCCTCATGCCCCCATGCTCCTGCCCAGCACGACCCCAGGGACATCGGGGAAATGGCACCACTGAAATAGCACTGGGGAGTACATTGGAGTCACCTGGGCACTGGGCACTGGGCATGGGACTCTCAGCAGTGCGCAGAGGACTGGGTCCCTTGATCCTTTGTCCTGTGTCCTGGGCTTCTGGGCCCTGCCTGTCTCTGTGGGTGTAGGTATGTGTGTGTGTGTGTGTGTTAGCCTGTGTGTGTGTGTGTGTGTATGTGTGGATGTGTCTGTGGAGGTGAGAGAGCATTTCTGCTGAGCTGATCCTCGCAATGGTTTGCTAAATGCTGGGAGCTGGGTGTCTGGGGAAAGCACAGAGTGATGGGTGTGCCAGGCGTGAGGAGTAAAGCTAGTGCTGGAGTCCAGAGAGTGAGCAGGTGGTGAGAAGACAGGACTGAAGAGGAGCGGGAGGAGAAGGCAGGGACTGATGAACAGAAAGCTCATGGTGAGTCATCAGTGACAGTGCACTCCGCTAGCCATGGCGAGAGGCGTGCCATTACCCACACAGGGCCCTTCCCACCTGCCTCTGTCCTTGGATCTACAGATCAGCTCAGACCTGGAGCACTGCACCCAGCGGCTCCTTTCAGAGCTGGAGCATTGTGAGCCCACAGAGGCAGAGGCAGAGGGGTGGGGAGGCCTCGGGGTGGATGGTGTCGGTGAGTGGGGGGCTAAGCCACACAAAGGCTTCCAGAGGCTGGGGTTAGGGAGGAGCAAAGAGTCGCTCTGACCACTATCGCAGGGCCTCTATTCCGGGAAGACTTCTGGCACAGGGCAGGTCCTCAAGAAATAATTGTCGGATGCGTGAATGTCCTTCATGACTGTGGAGGTTGGGGTTCACTAATTGAGGGAGGACATGCAGGGGAGATGTGTTGGAGTTGTGTGTGTAGCCCCACCCAAGCCCTGGAGCTGGGAGGATGAGCTGGGAGGCAGGGAGATGGAAAACCTTGTGACCTTGTGTGGGTCTGAGACACTTCAGATCAGGCTCTGAGGGAAGGTGGGTCCCTGAACCTGGCTGAGTTCATCTTAGGAAGCCAGTGCATGTGATGTCATCTCAGGAAGGCAATGAAGGCTCAGCTGTGAGGAGTCACAACACTGGCCGCCATAATTGGAGGCACCGAGGCCGGGCAGGGAGGGGCCTGAGACAAGGCAGGCAGGAAGCAAAGGGCAGAGGATGCTTGGGCTGGTCCCAAGGAGGTGCTGCTCTCTCTTCCCAGCTTCTCCACTGTCCCCAGCTGCTCCCCCTCCATCTCTGGAGTTGGCCCTTGTCCCGCTGCCATCAGAGGGGCCCCGTTGCCATGAGAGACAGGCCAGTGGAGGAGTCCCTCTTCCAAATCATCCACAGCTACCACCAGTACACGGCCCGGGAGGGGGTCGTGGAGACCCTGTCCGTGGAGGAGCTGAGGGCCTTGCTCATGGACAACTAGCCTGGCTTCATGGAGAGCCTGGTGCGCGGGTCCTAGGGCAACTGGGGTGCAGTAGAGGGTGGGTGGTGGGGTTTGAAGGGAGGGTTTTGTACAGGGAGCATCTCCCAGGAGTATGGGACTTCGGGGAGGGGAGGAGAGTCCTGAGGCAGGATCAGGGGCCACAGGGAGGATGGCCCTGGCGGCTTTTCCTCCTGAAACTCCCTGCCTGGCCCGCTCCAGCCCAAGCATCACTCCCCCCTCAATTCCATCCTAACCCCAAAGCGTTCTTTGCTTGTTTTGCTTCCCCTGAGAACAGGTCCTAACCCCTCCCTCTACCCCTAGGCCCTGCCCCACCTGCCCCTCCAGTCCAGCCCCTTTTTTCGGGGTCTAGCACAGCCTCTGCCTCCCCACCCCCAAGCTGGGGAGGATACTGGGTTAAAGGGAAGCCAGGAGGGACTGACTAGGTGTGGGCAGGTAGGAAATGGAGCTTCCCCTCCCACTCTTGTCCCAAGAGGAGTCTCAGACCAGCCTAGGGGCCCTGCCCCGAATCTAGGCTGCTCAGCCACCCTGCTTAGGCCTGGAATCTTCTCTGCCATCAGGACCAGCCAGGTGATTATCCGCTCCCTGGGGACTTCAAGGCCAATCTCAGTGCTTAGAGGCTCCTGGTTCCCTTTCCAGTGCGCCCTTTCCCTGCCGGGCTAGCCAGCTGCAGGGGTGTCAGCATGCACAAGGGGGTGCACTGAGGAGGAGATTCAGCGGGGCTGCGCGGAGAGAACCTTTGAGAGAGAAAGTCATGGAGGCAGAAGTGAGCCAGCTGGGCTGCGTGGACTCTGAAAATAAGGTCAGAGATAAAGAAGGGCCGTTGGAGCGTAGGAGAAAGACAGCAAAGATGCGCGCCTGGAGGAAGCGGGGGCGGGGTGGGGGGGAGAATTTGTGCTTGTGCACTAGGTCCATTGCCTTAAGTGTTTTTACCTGTTTACTAAAGGCAGGAATTTTAGGGGGCTGTCAGGGAGGATCCCAATAGAATATTCATCAGCTTTCCAGTGTGTCCTTCAATATGCTGATTCATCAAAATGAGCAAGGATAGGATCAGGGTCCTGGTCTCTGCTGATTGGTTGGTGCTAAGGTGTGTGCATAGGGAGAGGGGGAATTCTTGGTGCTGATGTCAGCCAGGGTGTCTCTTTGTCTGGTTTGGGTGCTTTTCTGGTCCTGGAGTTGAAACACAACTGAGGCCTAGATATTCTCTCTAGTTTGAACAAAGCGCTGTCTGAACGCCCCCTCAGTGGATAATTGGGAAACTGAGGCCCATAGAAAGGCAGACGCTGCCCGAGGTACATGCCATACAGACTCTTGAGTTCAGGAATGTTCAGGCCTTCCAGTCCAAGGCTTCAGCTCCTCCCAGCGCTGGTCAGAAATTAGAAATCCTGACATACTGGGAAGCTCCTACCTTTTCCTCCCCATGTGGGGCCATATTATTCTGGGGTCCAGAATGGGGATTGGCATGTGAACTGCATCCAGTGGCCAGGGGTGAACCTGGGGAGGGGAGGGGAGGATTCCTAAGGCCTCTGTCTCACCTGAGCCCAGGACAGTTACTTCCACCTGAAAAGGCTGTGCGTGTGGCCTGGCTCCTCTCTTCACATCATCCTCCAACCCTCCCTGGAGAGACTAACCCCCTCCTCCGGCACTGGCCATGGCCACAGCTGCAGTGTCTCAGCACAAGTGGGTACAGACATCGGACCAGACTCCTGCCCCTGCCTCCAGGAGACCCCTCTCTGGTTGACGCAGGTGTGAAAAGCAATTCTAACAGAATGGGGTGAGTTCCACAGTTGGCTTTGCCATAAGCATGGAGGACATGAGCCCATTGGGGATCACACACAGGCTCTTTAGGAGGAGATTCCTAAATCACACCAGAAAATGAGTCATATATGTCTATCCACGTCACCCTAACTTTCAATGTCCCGTGGCAATGGCGAGGAGCTCTGTGAGATTAAACGGAGGTTGGAGAACTCAAGGGAAAGTAGGTCCACCTGAGAGGCCATGGCCAGTAGACTTGTACAAACTAGCACTGGCCTTGGGAGTGGGGCTCCCACCGTGCGGGAAGCAGCGCCTCCTTTTGGGAGATCAGGACTGAGGTCTCCACAGCAGCTATTCCTATTTCAAATCACACTCTCACCTGGCCTCACTTTCAGGCTCCTTTCCTCAGTGGCACAGCCGTTTTTGAAACAATTTGAACAATACTATTTTAACAAAAATATATATATAGTTTTAAAGACTATGCACTGGGACTGCTAGGTGGTAGAGATCAGTGAAGCTAAAATAAGTGTCTTTCCTCACTAATCTGGAATACAGTCATACGGGCAGAAGGATGTGATGTAGTTCCCATAGTACATGTGGGCTTAGGGGACAGGCGGCATAAAGCACATTTCTTTATGGAGATGTAGTCTGTGTCCACTTCCAAGGAGGATCCCTAGAGAGAAGTTCGGATTTCTAGTTCGTTGAGGTATATCATATTAAACAGGAAGGTGAGGAACGGAAAGGTGTTTCAGGCAGAGGGAAGCATTAGGAGAAATGAATGAGTCAGGAAACAATAAGATTCCTGCAGGTGGGACAGAAGGAGATTTTGGAGGCAGTTGCCTGATTTCTCCCTGAAGAATGTGCCTGATTGAGGGGTGAGCAGGAGACTGAGAGGAGGAGGTAGGGAGTGGCCCAGCTGGACGATGGGGTCCTCAAGGAGGGGAGCTACTGAAGCAGCAGGGACGTGTCTAGAGGTGGCCCTGGACGCACAGGTGAGAGCTGACTGGCTTCCTGGCACCATGGAGAGGCCCATCTGTGGGAGAGCCAGCACCGTGTCCTGCTTGTTTCTGAACTCCTCAGCCCCGAGCACATTTTATGATCTCAAACAGCCCACGGATAATGACATGTCCCTTCCAATGACAGGTAAGGGAACTGTCACCTCTGATGCTCAGCATGAGCTCTCCATTCCTCCCTGAAGCCCTCTCCTCCCCGCTCATCTTCAATCTTCTTTTCTCACCACCTGCCCACTCTCTGGACTCCAGCACTAGCTTTACTCCTCACACCTGGCACACCCATCACTCTGTGCTTTCCCCAGACACCCAGCTCCCAGCATTTAGCAAACCATTGCGAGGATCAGCTCAGCAACAGGCTCTGTCACCTCCACAGGGACACCCACACAGGCTAAAACATACACACACACACACACACACACACAGAGAGAGAGAGAGAGAGAGAGAGAGAAAGAGAGAGAGAGAGAGAGAGAGAGAGAGAGAGAGAGAGAGAGAGAGATGTCCAGCCCAGAAGCTCAGGACATAGAACAAGGCATCAAGAGATCCTGTCCTCTGGGCACTGCTGAATGTCCCCTCCCTAGTGCTCAATGCCCACGTGCCCCAAAGCCCTCCACCCAATGTTATTTCAGTGGTGCCATCTCCCCTATGTCCCTGTAGTCATTCAGGACAAGAGCATGAGGACATAAAGCACTGTGTTCACACTTCCTCTACTCCCCCTCCCCCCCTTCAACCCCGACCCCACTCTTGATCCCTGCAGTTCCTGGATCCCCAACTTGAAAAGGAAAAGCATGGCTGGGGCAAGCAGGATGCTCTGCACGGCTGACCCTGGGACCTGGCACACTGGCTGCGCTAGGGATCAGGGGCAGAGGTGGACAGAGGCCCTGCTGAGAGAGGAGGTCAATTATGCTGGAGGTCAAAGGGAGGCACCCTCCTGGCACCTTCCTGGGTAACCCCCGATGGAGAATCCACAATGACATTCACCAAGAAAGCACAGTTCTGGCAGCATAAGTAGCCAAGGAAAAGCAGGAAACAGGCTGTATCTGAGCAAGAGACACTTTATTGTTTCTTGGGGTTTCTGGAGGCCTCAGGCCGGGCTGGGCTCACTGTCCTCCCCCAGCACAGAGCGGGGCTCCGTGGCTGTGATTGTGGTAGTCCGTGGCTATGACTCCCAACACCGACAGGAACTCAGAAAAATCGATCTTCTTGTCCTTATTCTTGTCATGGTTCTCAAAGACATGGGCCAAGAAATCTTTGCCCTTTTTTTCCTGTGGAAAAGAGAAATTCAGTCTCAGAAGTGTTATGGGTGGAAGAGAAGGAGGAGGAGGAGGTAGAGAGGGGAAGAGAAGCACCTGGGGCCACACATGTGTAGCTGGTGTGGGCCGGGGGAGGGTGTCCGGGGATGACGGGGACATTAGCATGACCCTGCAGGTCACTGAGGGAGATTCCTTGGACCAAATATCAGCAGGAAAGAGAGACCTAGAGCTGGTGGGCACACTCTGGCCAGAGCCTCACTGACCAATGAGCTGGTGGGTGCGTGGTCTTTAGACCCAGACCTGCTCCCCCCACCCACTTCCAGAACCCCATCTACCTAAGTTCTACCCAGAAACTAAAGACAGGCCCTACCCCTTGTCTCTTCACTCCTGATCCTCCTCTCCTCTTTCCTATTTGCCTTACCGAATCTTCCATGCTCAGTGCCCTCTTTTGCTCACCACTCTCTGTGTTACCTAGTAGCCTCTCTTTTTGTAATCAGTTCAGTAAATTCTGTCAGAATAAATCAGGTCTAATAATGAGCTTTTCATTGTAATGAAAGTTGCTACATTTTATCAGCCATAGAATGTCTATCGCCTTCCCTTGGATCTCAGAGAACCCAATGGAGGCTTCCAGAGGCAGAGCCTGAGCCTATGGGCTTCAGTCTCCTGGATGGACAGTGACGAGTGGGAGGGGACCCATTCTTCACTCTCCTATTTGACCACCTAATAACCACCCTGATCTCCAGATGCCTTTACACTTGGCCACCTGTATCATCTCTTTAATCCTCATAATAACTCAGGAGGGTCCTCTAAGGACTTTTTGCAGATGAGAATATGAAGGATGAGAGAATGGATTGACTTGTCCAAGATCCTCCACCATGCCAGACTCAAGCAACCTTGAGAAGCCACCCAGACTCACACAGGCCTGGAGGAAGTTGGGGAAATTCTCCCTCAGCATCTTCAGCAGGCCCTGCTTGTCAATCTTGTCATCAGGTTTGGTGTATTTGTGGAACAGGACGATCAAGTCCATCACGGACTGCTCAACTGGAGTGTGGCTCATCTTGGTTTTCTAGGAAGCTGTTGAAAGAGAAGGGACCTTTGTTATCCTTTCCAAGTGAGGGTCCCTAAGTCAGGACAATGGGGTGGGAACTGGGCATCCAGTGAAGTGAGGCTCAGGTGGAGCAGAAGGAACTGTATCACATTAGGAAGTGGGATGAGATGCTGACAAGGAGGCAAGTATGACAAAGGCTGGGGGCTGGCCAGTGCATGTCAGGGTCCAGGGGAGATGGAATAGAACACAGATGCCCACTGTGGACAGAACCACAGGAGGCAGAAGCAGAGAGGGTAGGTGGGTACCACACAGAAAAGGACTGATGTTTTAGTAAGATCTGAGCCAAACACAGCACTTGGATGACTGTACTCTTCAAAAACATCAATACCAACTCCTCCAGGGTCAACGTCAGGGTTAAAATCATGAAGATAAATAACCTCCTGACTACTCTGGCCTCATCTGCTCTGAGCTGCTCTGGACCCAGACCCTTGAGGAGCCCATGGTGAACATGAAGCAGGCTCTAAATGAAATGGGCCCTGGAGGCTCCCAGCCGTGAGTGTGAGTAGGAAGGTGAGTGTGAGCAGAGATACACAGCCCTGTCCTGAGCTACTGCAGGTTTTCTGGACCTTCTCCACCAGCGGGGAAGAAGGACTGCTGACCAGTGTTGGCGTCATGTTTGAAATAAACAGAAATACCTGCCTCAGTTTTAGGCTCTTGGGTGGAATGTGAGGAGATAGGCTCCTTCAGATGACCTTTGTACCTACCTCTCTGCTATTTGGAACCCCAAGGCTAGACCACATTTAAGTAAAGAGGTCTGACTTCCCAAAGCTGGTACCTCCACCGACAGTCTGGACTCCGAGCAGAGAAATGAGACAGTGCAGCCCTCACACCCCAGACTTTCCAAAGCACCCAAAATATGTGCAGGAATCACATATGTGGGCATCTAACAAAACTACCATTGTCTCCTGATTTGGGAGAAAGAATCTTGCTGCTATGTCCCAAAGTGGAACCACCCAAAGTTTTCTATAAACTTGGCCAAGGTCAGAGCTGAGCCCTGAGCACTGAAAGTCACTGGTCATTCCCTCAGCTGGGAATGAGGTCCAAAACCTTAGATGATGGTCCCTGATCCATGTAGTGGCAGGTCTTCTCACCAGGGCATGGTGAGTGGGCATCGCTGGTGTGGGTTTGGAAGAATCTTCAAGACTTTGGAAAGATCCCCACTGTACCCACAGGTTGGGGTGCAAAGTCTGTGGCCTGAGAGTCAGAAGATTCCAGAAAGAAAAGAAGACAAAGAGGAGAGGAAGGTTCCTATACTCAGCGCCCACCAGGGATGTTTCAACAGAGTTGTCACAGAAGAGCCAGAAGAGCAATGGGAGCACCAGTACAGTAGAGAGGGATGAAGATGGAAAGACCCATAACAAGCAGAGTTGACACTGGGACCAGGCTCCTGAATCCTCTCCCATCACCGCTTTCCCTACTCCTGGACACAGAACACACTGGGCCCTGAGGAAACCCCCTGGCAAACAGGTACACACTTACCAGAGCTGACGAGGTGTCTCTGAGGAGAAGGTAAGTGTGCTGTGCATCTGGGCAAAGACTGGTCCCTTTATAAGGCTCCGTCTGGCTCCTCCCAGGCAATGGGAGCCCTTGGGCCATGTTCTTTCTCTGCTTCCTGGTCCATTGCCTAACTCAGGTGCGGGGAACACACCTAGGAGTGTGTGTTCATCACGTTCCTGTAAATCCCAGGCACCTCCCAAGGGACAGCACTATTCCAGAGCATTGTCCTGTGGGTAAGGAAGCCTAGGGCTGTGGTGGGGGGGACAATGGGATGTGTCGTAAAAGCACAGGAATTGTGGGAGAGAAAACTGGGTTTCTGAACTTAAAGAAGATGGGACTCTGAAAGGCAGCATGGACTGTGTCTGCTCATCACCCAGTCCTTCCCCAAGTTTGTTCTGGCATCTAACAAAGCTCTTTCCAGTGGTTTATAAGTTCATAATGATATCACAGATCATCTTACCTGTCACATTGACATTCCTCCTAAACCTTCAAAAGCTTATGAGATGATGCTGTTACCCTCATGTTGAGGACGGAAAATTGAGGAAGTAAGAGTTAAGCAAAGCTCCTGTGTGAACAAGGCTAACAGACAGCAAGCTCAAGATATGACCCCAGAAAATCCTGATTCCAAACCTCCCTCCTAACTCACTACTGGACCTCTGGGGTCACTGTGGGACCTGCAGATCAGGGGAAGGAGGCAGGGTCACTCACTCTCATCTTCATGTGGGGTCCTCACTGAAATACTAGGAGAGAAGGAGGTGGCCTGTCCCACAGTGACAGACCAGGTAGCTCAGAGAGAATAGTATGTCAACTGTAGGTGAGGGAAGATAGGAAGTCAGAGCTCTGAGTTCTGGTGTTAGCCCCACACTTTTGAACTTCACTTTGAAGCTCCAGGGGCTACCTGAGCCCACCAAGGAAGCCACTGTCTAGACTCAGGGATGGTGACCACCAGGAAATGAGCCAGCAGGAAATTGGGCAAAGGTGCCCCCCCTCCCTTGATGATGCCTCCCCTCCTTTGATGATGCCTTCCTATAAATTCTTCAGTGATGTTCCTCTTTCCCTTATGCAAGACAGTCTGCTTAGGAGTCAGTGGCCATGCCCTAGGGTCTGCTGTGTCCCAACCTGCTGTGGAAAATCTAGTTCAGGTGCAAGAGGCAGGAGCTTGGAGTTCAGGATGAGGCCTGGGGACCTCTGGGAAATGGCCCTGCTGACTCACTAAGGAATCCCTGTTCCTGCTCTCTGTTTCGCTTAGAACTTCCTCCCATGAGTGAGGGGGTTACTCAGGCATTGGCCACCCTGGGACCAGGCTCACCACTAAGCCTGAGTCAGGTATCCCCTCCCCCAATGCATTGGGCTTCCACACCTGGCCTTTCTGTCCCAACACCAGCACCAGCACCAGCACCAGCACCAGCACCAGCCCTCTCTGGTTCCCTTGTGTAATGTGTTCTCACCGCCACTAAAAGCCTGTGTGAAGGATACACAGGAAACCTGGAGCAGGGGGTGACTTGGAGCAGAGGAACTGAAATGTAGTCCCCACATTCGCCCTGGTTTAGCTTTTGAAATATGAACAATGTCAAGATACTTAACATTCATTTTTAATTTTTATATTTAAGTTTTGCTTTGTTCAATCTTGGCCTCACTTTCAGAATCTGAACTATGAATAGTCCTCAGCTTCCAGAATCTAAACCTCATTTATCTGTTGCTTGGTATCTTATTTGACTGATATACTTATTTTCCTTTAATATTCATTACCATCTAATTTCCCCCCAAAAAAGCCAAAAAAGAAATATATGTTTTCTATTTATTTTTATGCATGCTCACCAATGTAAATGGTTATTTTGGCCTGTGTTCAATCCATGTTTTCTTTTAAATATAGATTAATTGTGCAGAAAAGGACAACAAACTATAATACGCAGTGTAATGAATCTCTTACACTTGTGGCTGTCCCCCACGTCAATAAATAAAACATTGCCACCGCCCACACCAGCCTGCTTTCTCTCTTCTCCAAAACCATCATCTGAACTTTTATGAAGAGACTCTCTCTCTCTGTTTCATTTTTTTTCACTTTTTTAAAATTAAATCTTTATTATTCAGATTATTACATTTGTTTCTCTTTTTCCCCCTCCATAGCTCCCTCCACCCAGCTCCCACCCTTCCCTCTACCCTTGCCTCCCTCCCTTTGACCTCATCCATAGGTGTATGATTTTTGTCCAGTCTCTCCCTGTACACCTCTCACCCCATTCCCCCTGAGAATGATCAGTCCACTCCCTTTCTGTGCTTCTGATTCTATTATATTCACCAGTTTATTCTGTTGATCAAATTTTTAATTCCCTTAATTTTTAGATTCACTTGTAGATAGATACATATTTGTTGTTCCTAATTTTTATCTTTTACCTTTTTCCTCTTCTTCTTCTAAAAGAGTACCTTTCAGCATTTCTTATAATACTGGTTTGGAGTAGATGAACTCCTTTAGCTTTTTCTTATCTATGAAACTCTTTATCTGCCCTTCAATTCTGAATGATAGCTTTGCTGGATAGCGTATTCTTGCTTGTAGGTTCTTAATATTCATCACGTTGAATATTTCTTGCCACTCCCGTCTGGCCTGCATCTTATCTGTTGAGAAATCAGCTGACAATGGTATGGGTTCTCCCTTGTAGGTAATTGTTTTTCTCTTGCTGCTTTTAATATTCTCTCTTTGTCTTTTGCTCTTGGTATTTTAATTATGATGTGTCTTGGTGTGGTCCTCTTTGGATTCCTTTTATATGGGGTTCTGTGTGCTTCCTGGACTTGAAAGTCTATTTCTTTTACCAGATGTGGGAAGTTTTCAGTCATTATTTCTTTAAGTAGGTTTTCAGTATCTTGCTCTCTCTCTTCTTTTGGCACCCCCACAATTCTGATGTTGGTACACTTGAAGCTGTCCCAGAGGCTCCTTACATTATCCTCACATTTTTGGATTCTTTATTCTTCTTGCTTTTCCAGTTGAGTGTTTTCTGATTCTTTATATTTCAAATTTTTGACTTGATTCTTGGCTTCCCCTAGTCTGCTGTTATGTCTCTGTATAATATATTTTATTTCAGCCAGTGTATGTTTAATTTCTAATTGGTCCTTTTCCATTTCTAGTAGGTTCTTTTTCATCTCCTCTTGGGTCTCACTAACTTTATCCAACTTTTCTAGGATATTCTTGAAAAACCTTATAACCGTGGTTTTGAACTCTATATCCAGTCGTTTGTTTTCGTCCATTTCTTTTGTTTGTGATCCCTTCCATTGTCTCGGCATTTTCACTATGCTGGGAGAACTTCTGTGTTGGATTCAGCCCTGTGACACCAGACTTGCAAAATCGAAAAAGCCTCTCTGTTGAGCTTGGGATGAGTGGAGTCTCAGGGCTTAACGGACCACCTTGCCTTCCAGTCGGCCCCGCATCCACGGTCCCTAAGTCTCACATGACTGGGTAATCGCTGGAGGGGTCCCTGTGCTCGAGCACTCGCTCTCTCTGTCTCCCTCTCTCTTTCTCCCTCTCCCTCTCCCTCTCTTTTTACCCCTGTCTCCCTCTCTCTCTCACTCTCTCTCAGTACCTCTAGACTGCTCACCCTCTGGTGACCATATGAGTCTGGATCCCCAGGGTTTCGCCCAAAACTGGGGTTTAGTGGAGTTAGAAGTGACACTCGTGAAAGCCAGCATCACAATCAGCAGTCGGTCCTCTTTGTGCAGTGCCATGCGCACCACCAGACTTCTGATCTTTTGGGACTCCCCTAAATTTCCATGCACTTCTCCCTTTTCACAGTCCAAACTCCCCCTGTATGAGTTTCGGCTGGATCTGCGGTTTAGTGTCATAGGATAAGGGGTTCAATGCTGTTCAAAGTCTCCATCTCCCTCCCACCAGAGAAAGCCTGCCAGGTTCTCGGGCACCCTAACCCTCCACGCGTGTCTCCGTACCTCAGCTTTTTGCAGCTCCTCTGCATCTCTGTGAGTCCCTCTCTTTCCTTCTAGTTGTAGAATGTCCACTCAGCCAGCTTTCCTGTGGTTCTGGATAATGTCCGTTCTGTCTTTTAGTTGTAGTTTTGAAATTGTTGTGTGAGGCAGCAGTGTAGGTGTTTACCTATGTCGCCATCTTGGATTCTCTCTCTGTTTCATTTTTATTTTACCACCTAAGCATACATTCTTGACCACTGCCATTTCCCCCACTTTCAAATTTTACTTAAAGGGAAACATTTTCTATGCATTCTTCTTTATCTGCTTTATTTTTCTCAGTATTACATTTATAAGCTATATGTTATACTGTGTTTGTTCTTCATT